>PVKA01001384.1:122873-148615 GCA_004027165.1 Ctenomys sociabilis | reverse complement strand
AGTCTGATCCTATTTCCTCATATTGTTATGTACAGAGCTGGCTAGGACTTCTGTTTATCCTTCAATTGGCCTTAAGCAATGTGTATTGGTCTAGCTGAGGTGCTGGTGATAGTCTTTGAAGGTGGCATATGTGTTTCCCTGGTAAGCCTGCTGCTCCTTAATGTGAGCCGGGTGGAGACAGGATGGTAGAGCTAATGCTCTGTGCTGCCAGCTAGGATAGATAGAGGCTATGACTTCCTGGGGCTTGAAAGACTACATCAAAGCTGAAGCCCTAGACTTCCCAATACATTAAATACTATATAATGCAGATTACTCTCTCTGCATATCCTCTCTGCATATGGCAGAGGTAAATGTAGGCCACCCACCTAGCTCAGCTCACAGTAGTCACCTACTTCCCACAATTCTCAGTCAATCCTCAAGCCACTCCATCACTGAATAAAAACCAGGTGAGGCCCTGGGTCGCTGTCTTGGTTCCGGAAAGCCATGTCATGGCAGGACTTAGAGCCCCTCGACTCCCCGATGATTAAAAATATAATTTAGTGACCTCATTTTCTCTGTGGGCTGCATGGAAAGTGGTAGACGGGAATCAATTTGATGGGATTCCAATAACATAACTTTGGGATTACAAATATTGGTTTCTTGGACTGAGACGAGGACCAGGAAGTGTCTCCTACAGACTGTGTTGGAGTGTTTTGCTGAATTCAAGCACCTATAATCAGTGAATATCAACAGAATACTCATCTCTGACAGGACTAAACAAAAAAAGGGGATACAAAGGAAGGACCATTTTATTTTTGTATGCACAGAATAGTTAGGATAGCTATGCAGCAACTTTCACTTAATTCTATAGAGAAGAAAGATTTGTACTAATAGTGTTTGGACAGGAGACCCTGTCTGCTTCTTGTACTATGGAAAGCCACTAGGAAGATAACAATTAATAAATGAAATTGTTAATAATAGTTATTGAAACTGTCCTATTAATCAGCTATGAAACTGTCTCACTGATATTTGTCTCTCAATAAAATAAAATTTAAAAAAAACAAATGGATGAATGTGCCTCACCTTTAGTGTGTATGATTGCTTTTGTAATTTTTAGTTGTTTAGTCTTGTTGCTGCTCATGGAATTCCTTTCTCTGTTTCTCTCACCCAAATTGACCTCTCTTTGCACTTCTGTAGGGCACCAACTCTTCCCCATGCTTCCCCTATGTCTTTTCATCTGACTTCTCATCAAGGACCCAGGGCTCCTTGCTGCCTCACAGAAATTTGCTATCAATAGTAAAAAATGTCCTAAGTGCCATTTGACACAGAACGTGCTCCTCAAATAGGCAGGATTCTGCGAAAGTGCTTAGCAAAACCTGTAGTATTCCTGGCCTCTTGCAGTCTTCTTCCTTTGAGAATGGGCTCAACCTACAGACTTGCTTCTAACAAAAGAGCATGCAAAAGTGACATGACCCTTCAGTGTTAGGTGTCAGGAGATGGTGACCTGACACCTCTGCAGACTTTCTATTGCTGTATGAGGTTGTACACTTTGATGACACCAAGTGCCACATTGGCAAGGCCTATGTGATACAGAACCAGGCAACTGCTAGCAAGGAACTGAGGCTGGAAGCAGAGGATTCTCAGTTGAGCTATGAGATGACAAGAGCAAACCAGCATACCTGGGCTGCAGTCCAAAAGGGACCCTGAGGCAAAGCGCCTTGCTAAATAGTTCCCAGATTCCTGAAACTCCAAAGTAAATGTGTGTTGTTTCAAGTGGCTACGTTTTATGGCAATTTTTGCATAGGGAGTGATACCTAGAAAGGCTCATCTCTGCAACCTGGCTTCTCATTTTGGCCCTCACACTTGAAGGTGTCTGACAGTGCCCAGCAGCATGTAGCTGCTCTTCTGCAGAGCTGCCTACTAGTGAGTGCTGAGGGAACGGATGTGCCTGTGGGAGTATTCAAGAGCCAGAGGAGTGTGTGTCCCAAGGGGTAGGAGAGCTGGCCCTAGTGGCCTGACGATGCAGGCCAGGCTCACTGGCAACTGTCCGCCTTTTAGACTTCTTTGGAAGGTTAAAAAAGACACTGGCTTAAAAACCTGTGGGTGCCTTTAAGTTTTTATAACTATTCATATTTATACTCTATCAGCAGATTTCCTTCATTGTATTGCTTTATAACAGCCAAGCCAGCTCTGCCCGAGGAGGAAGTGCACAGAAAGATGAGCATCCCTGCTCTCTTCCTGCATCTGCTAACAGTCTTCCCTTTGCTGAGGATTTCTATGTTCAAGGAAATCATGGTGCATGCAGTGAAGATGTGGCTGCATTTGGCTGTAAGGGACTGAAAGGAACATTCTGAAAAATGATGCGCACGTATAATAAAATCAGGCTAACAAAAGATAGGAAAATCTGCCAACATCCAGGGGTACCGTGCTCCAACTGAGACTGTCCCTCACTGCAGTACACAGCCACACATTCGAGGCAAGCAGCCTTTTCCAGTGACTTTAATTAATGATACTTGCAGACCCCAGGATTCGTAGCAAGTCTGCAGGAAGGAATGGGCAGGGAAGACGCCTGTGTCAGCAGTTATATGAGGGCTGCAGTGCCCTCCTCCCTCTCATGGTGGAAAGTTCCGTGTGTGTCTTGTACTTCTCTGCATCCTCAAGAGGCAGCCCGGGGTGGGGCCCGGGCTGCCTTTCAGGTACCTTCTAGGAAGGCAGAAGGGACATAACACACCAGGCCTAGATTCAAGGAAAAACTGGAGTAACCACGGTGAAGGGTGCACAATTTCTTATTGTGCATAGCAAGATGTGCTGTTACAGGAGAGGAAGCCGATGCCCAAATGCCAGGTCAGGTCCCCTGACACACTGCACTGTCATGAACTAGATATAGAGGCGGGGAATTTTGGGTAATGCCTCAGTAGTGCCAATTCCTTAGGTAAAAAGGCACAATAGGTTGTTATAAAAGGCATAAGACATCTGCTCTTAAATAAGCCAAGAGATATTACATTCTTTCAAATTTTTATAATAAAAAGTTTTGGAAAAAATGATATTAAATATCTAGTTACCATGGTTCACATATTGGGAAAAGACTAAGAACATGTGAGATAACTCACAAATATTTTGGAAAACATATTCCTGAGAATGTATGCCAGATATTTTTATGAAGTATTAGCTAAGTCAGCAAAAACATGACAATAAAATAAAGCCTTCCAGTGTGAAAGATAAGACACCAAATAAAATAAAATAAAATAAAGCAGAAAAATGGTGTTTTAAACATACATAAGATTGAACCTGAAAATACACACACAAGTGGGCACAGTAGTGCACATCTGTAATCCCAGCACTTGGGATGCTGAGGTAAGAGGATCACCATGACTTCAAGGCCCACTTGGACTACACAGTTCTAGGCCAGTCTTAACTACACACAGTGAGACCCTGTCTCAAAAAACAAAAACCAAACCAAACCAACCAACCACCAATCAACAAAAAACTATATGCACAAAGAATAGAACAAAATAAAAAGATGAACAGAAAATCTGTGTGCTGAGAATCTCAGGCATGTGGAAGATGACAGAAATATTAGAGTGAGAAGTAGTCAAAATGCAATGATTTCAAACGGCCCTATTGGCCAGGCCAGGAAGTGACAGGAAAGCTACAGACCAGGAAGAGAAGGGGGAAAGCACTGCTCACCAGAAGTGGTGAGGGAGGTGTGGAGAATTCAAAATACAGCCAGGGTCTGTGTGAGATCCTCACAGAGCATGCCATGGGGTCCCCAAGCACTTACCTATATATTAAGCTTTGGGTCTAAATAAATGGCCCCTTCTTGGTAGGAGGAAGGGAGAAATTGCCTAAGTACTTGTGTGCTCAGACCCTGGTCAAAGGCTGTGACCAGGTCTATGTGCTCCACCACGCCCGGAGTCAGGAGTAGCCATCACCCCTCTGCAGCACCCTGGACCCATAAGCTGACAGCAGGGCTTACCTGTGCCTCCTCTCGTACGCAAGGTCCCGGTGTGAGATGAGGAGTTCACCCCTCCAAAGACGGTGAGCCCCTGGCCCCCCGCTGCATGGAAGTTGTTGTAGTTCGGGATGGAGGTCACGCCGAAGCTGGGGTAGTGCTGTGGGGTGGGGTCTGTGCCATAGCGGTACCCAGAGCTCTGGTTCAGGCTGCCATCCCTCTCCTCTGTCAGTTTTGTTGCCTCTTTGTCCTTACATTGCACACAGCCCATTATCTAGATTCCTGCAGACAAAGAGAAAGGGGGAAGGGCAATGAACTTGGATGCTCCCTACTATTGGGATGTGTGGCTTCAACAGACGAGTAATTGGCAGGCATACCCTTAGGTACTTGAGGTCTGTGGAGAACGTGAAGAAAGGCAATGCCCTGTCTCTGGTGGGCTGATGGCCAGAGGAATCTCAGCTCCCCTGACTCGCAGACACATTTTGCTCTGGATGATGGTAGAGTCCAGAGAACAATGTCCACAGAGAACCATGCAGCAAGTGGGCCCTGCACTCCTTAAAACTCTGTAACATTACACAGCTGCCTAAGGATACTCCAGTGTCACTTACGCTTTCTTCTGTCATCTCAAAAAACAGAATATGCTGTAGGAAACAAGCCTGTGCAATACTAGAATATGCAATACTAGAATACTGACTTCCATCATGGCCAAGAAAATGCAGAGGAACTGGGAGTGCTGGAAAAGCCAGACTATAGTCCCAAACAATGCACCTGTTTTTTCCACTCACAGGTACCCATGTTTCAGGGACAAGATGACCAACCAGCCACCAAATAGGAAATAGGCAGAACTTCAGAAGGCCATGTCTACTTGCTGGATGTCCTGATGGCCCACAGCAAGAAATCATTTACTGCTGCTAATTAACTTCCCAAATCTTTATTAGCTTTTGATATCCTTCAAAAATTTTTTAAAAAATAATTTCTGCATTCTGGAGCTATTGGTGGATTAAGAGCCCAAGTCACTGCCACCTCACCTCCACAAGCCTCCTTCCTTACAACCCCTCATCCCAGGAAACAGCACTGCGAAGATTGAGCTGCTTGATCTACAATCCCAGAAGCAGCTTCCTCTGCTCCTTGGTTTGCATCCCACTCTCCTGACTCCCAGGCTCCCATTTCAATAGGCCAGCTTTTAGTCCCTCAGAGATTCTGTGTTTTCCTGCTCACCTTCAGGCTTGGGAGGGAACATAGCCTTGAATACTTTTCCTCCCTCTTCTTTGAAAAACAGTCACTTCTTCAAATCCTGTTAAAAGGCCACTCCCTCTACAAAGCCTTCTCTGATTCCTTCTGCTGGAGTAGTGCTTTTCCTAAATGCTCCTACATTCAAACACCTGTCCCATCACCCAAAGGACCACAGGTTCCAGGAAAGCAAGGTCCTGTATATTTCCTTGTAGATACATTGCCAGTGCCTGGAACACAGTAGATGCTCAATAAATAATGCAGTAAGTGAAGATTCTGTAGCCCAACATGCTTCTCTTTCATTCTTTAATTTGCTCTGACCAAAAGCCAAGCTTCATTCCAGTGACTCCACCAGCAGTGTGCTGGACACTTTCCCATCGATTGGCATATATGTGAGGAACGAAGAAGATTCAGAAATACAAGGCAAGGTGGTTAAATGGCCCCACTTTGGACTGCAAGCTGATAGGGAGTAATAGGACTTCCGGCACTTGTCCCTGCCAAAACTCTGAAAAACAGACCATTTGGGACCAAACAAAGTAAGAAACATATGACATAGTGTGTAATGATACATATTCCCTGGGTAGGGAAGAGCTGGCACAGGACAGGAAGAAGTTTGAGGCAGCCGGGGGAAAGGCAAGACACGTTTTCTGCAAAATGCCACGGAGGCGGCTACACAGGGCAGGAAGGCAGGCCCCGGGCACTCTTCCAAGCACCTGGACCAGGTTTTGTAAGCAGCCTTAGACCATGTTCCAGCCCTTTTTAAGTACATTTTCAATGCACGCTTACTGAATATAACGCCCTTCCTGAGGATGGGAATGTCTGGGAATGAGCCACCTCCTGCATGGGGTGAGATCACCCAATCTGGAATGCATTTCCTCATAAATCATTCAAGATTAACTTACTATATACTGTGTCCAACAGGCTTTCTATTTTACGGTAAATGAATGATTTTAACAAGTTTCCAATAGGAAATGCAAAATATCTCCCAGGCATGGTTTATTGAAGGCATTTTATCACTTGTTGATGTTGCTTCAGACCGATAATTATCTTGTTTGCTTTATATTAACTTTCATATGGAAATTTGTTCTGGACACCTCAAAAGGCCAAACAGAAAACATTTCTAGGGTGTCTTCTTTTTTTGTAGGGGAGGGGCAGTCACTGAGCTGCTGTAATCAGGGGATGGAAGACCTGGATCACAGCTTCCCATCGTTCACACCCATGGGTTCATCTGAGAGTGACTTTGCCACCCTTTTTCTGCCTAATATTTTATGCTGGTAATGGTACTGGGAATTAACCCAGGGCCTGCAAACTACAGCTATAACCCCAGCCTTTTATCTTCTTTTTAAAAATTTTGAGACAGGATATTGCTAAATTCCACATTGGGCTTATTCTTGTGTTTCTCCTTTCTCAGCCTCCAGCACGGCTGGGATCCCTGCTGTGTACCACCATGCCCAGCTATCTGGACACAGTGTTGATTGAACAGTGGCAGGGAAGGAGGCAGGCTGCTAGTGTGGCTCCTTGCTCCTAATGGGCAGAAGCCAGAGATGCTGCTAAGCACCTCAAGGCAAAGAACTGTCTCCACTAGTAAGGGATTGACCGACCCCAACTATTAATAGAGTCAGGCTTGAGGGATCTGACTTATGTAGAATAAAAAATGTACAGCTATGTCCTCGAAGCAGTGTAACAGCTGTTTTCCTTAGATAGATGTGACCAACATGGAACCCAGAGTGCTTTTCTTAGAACAGGCGTGCTAGGAAGGGCAATGAAAAAAATAACATGAAATGCAAAACATTATTCCTTAGAACCTTGAAAGAAAAATAGGACCTAAAACCAATGAAAACTCACTGGAAACTACTATTCCAACTCTAACAAAATAAAGCAAACCTTATATCAGAAACCCTGAAAAAATAGCTTACATTTAATTGAACTAAGAAAAGACAATCTTCCATAATTCACTAAAAAAAGAAATATACTGTGAAAAATGACTAACTGCTTATGTATAACTTTATGAAATAATGGAGGGAAAAATCAAAAACTCTTCAGAGGCAGAGGCTGTTCTGGGGATTTTGTTCCATAGATGCATGCCCAGGGCCCAGAGCAATGCTGAGCACACAACAGCATTCAATAAATGTCTCTTACATGAAAGAATTAAAAAACACTCAAAGATTATTTGGAAGAAAATTATTTGTTTTTACAGAAGGAAAATCACTGTCATCACTTCATTCAATTGAAATTTTGAGTTAAGTAACAGTTCTACATAGATCCTACTCTCTTTCTTTCTGACACGCATGAAGAAACAGAAACAAAGCAGTAAACACAGGCTCAAGTCATTAAAAGTTAATCATAGTAAAAATATTTATGTAAGAACTTGTGGTCTTCCATCTCCCACTTGGGGCAGTCAGTCTAACCATTTCCTCACGGAAGAGTCAGAAGACACTCGAGTTGTACGCCATCTCATTGGGCTCTGGGCACAAGGAAAATATCTGGACATCTAAGATAAAATAAGAGCAGCCTTAACTGTGTACAGCCATGTGCTGGGGCTTTTATGTTCAATGTGGTAGGCTCATGGAGAACACAGAATACGCTAATACCCTTGTTCTTGATCTGTGGCTTGCTCAGAAACACTGGACAATGCCATTCTGAAAGTGGAGACCTGGAATTACTTGAGCAGTAAAACATCCCACACTGTGAATCCACAGCTGTGGTCCTCTGTACGTTGACACGCCTAGAAAGCTGACCGTGGTGAACGCTGCCTGCCGGAGTACACGCCTGTGATAGAGCATCTGCATTGTGGCTGACAGCCCCTGTTCTTCAGTGCTTTCTGCCAGTGGAGGAACCCTGTTTCTACTAGGCAAAAAAAAAAACAAAAAAAAAAACCCGATTTATTTGAAATGCCCTCAGTCTTGAGGACATTTTCAAATGCGCCAGCAGTGTTATGCAACTGGGGCTTTTCCCTTTTGGCTAAGATCAAGTGTCCTATGCAACTGGGTAAGAGTTGCCAGACACAGAATTCAAGGATTGTCCCACCCTGCTCCCATGAGCATGGCAAACATTATATCAACGGATCCTAGTGCTTTGCGTATGTAACATATGGCCTCAGAGTCCTTTGCATAGCCCTAGTGATTGACCGAAGTCCAGCTAAGGGCTGAGTCTCTCCAATGCTATGCGCACAGGGTTATCTGGCCCAAGGTAAGTCAGGTTAAACACACCTCTCTGTGCCGCTTTGGCAACAGCCTGGTCCAGCAGATGCACAGTAAACACAGACAAGGTTCTAGTCTCATCTGCCAAGCAGAGAGCAATGCCAGTAGGCTTCAGGTCCAACCCTGCAGGGCTGGCAGGAAGATTGCAGGTGTGTGGGGGGGCAGTATGCTGAAAGGGAAAAAGGCCACTGGTGGTCTTCTGCACCAGCAAATTACATTCTCTTGAGACACAAACACTTGTAGGCAGGGGAGGGATGGCAGGAGGAAGAAAGGCAACACTGACAAGGAACTGCAATTTGAATAGCATAAGCACTTTTGTTCAGAAACCAGCCTAGGTGGGTGTGGAGAAGAGGCAGCCTTCTAGAACAAGACTTTAACATCCCTGCTCCTGACAGCCCTGGCTGGCTGTGGAGAATAACAGGCACAGCCACGTGTGGCCAGCAAGTGGAGGGCTCATTTCTGGTGTGTCCTTTCACTATCGTTTGCTCTGGTCTCTCCCTTTGCTTGGGCAAATATTATAAGACAAATGAAAGAAAAAGGAAGGGAACTGAACTATGATTATAGAAGCCAAACACAGAAACTGAGGTGAGCAGTTGAAAGAGCAATTGAAAGCTAAACTGTAGATCAGCCACAGTTTCATGTGCTTTGCTGGGAGAAATCCAGTAGCTTCATGAGCAAATACTGATTTTCAGTCAACAGCAGTGAACAAAAGGATAAGATATGGCAGAGGCACATGGGAAATTAGATGAGTTCAGGATAGGAAGTTCCTAGCAGTGGGTTCCTAATCCTTGTAAAATTAGAAACACCCATAATAAGAATCCACCAGAGGTATTTTGCCACATTTTCAATGGAGCAAGTAAATGCCTTGCAAGCCTGAGTTTTCACCATCTAACTGTTGGGAGCAAGACATTTGGAAATACTTGAATGTCATCTGGTAGCAATGGGAGACGTGCCACAAAAACTGCTGTTCAGATCTTCACATCTCCTACCTTTGCAGTGGGGCTGCTCTCTGCAGCACCCACGGTTGGCTGACCCTGACAGGCCACAGGTAGCTGCAGGCCTGGGGAGGCTGCAGAGGCAGGATTGTGCTGCCACTCTCTGAAGCAGGAGCAGTCCCCAAGGTCCTGAAGCATGAGAAAGGCATGGGGAGGCTGTCAATGTGCAGATGTAAAAACTTCAGGACAGATGCATATACAGCATGAGCGTTGGGTCCAGCCAGTGGCCCTGGCCCAGCTATGGAAGACAGGGTTCTCCTAGGCGGGAGAAGTCTTTGCTGACAGCTGGAGAGAAGGAAAGAAAATATGAGCCTTACTAACACTGTAGTTAGGCAGACTTTGGAGCCATCCCCTAAGACTCCCGTTGCTGGTGAACATGCCCTCCCTAATACCTGGGATTCGTTGAGCAGTGGGACAGCCTTTTGCATGATCATCTTATGTAACTCAGCACAGCTGACTTTAAAAAAGGGGGTTATTCCCATCTGGATTCAAAGCACAAGAGGTATTCAGCATGAGGAGTCTTCTCACTGCTAATCCTAGAGATGGAGGGGACATGTGACCAGATATTGAGGCTGCCTGAAGTGGAGAATAGCTTACAGCTGGCAAAATGCACAGAAATGGGAGGTCAGTCCTACCATTGGCAAGACGTGAGTTTTGTCCAAAGCCTAAATGAGCACGAAAATGGACTTCCCTCTAGTAAGCATGTAGGTGACAACACAGGCAGCCAGCACCTTGGCTTCAGCCTTGCTGGACAGTCTGCCACACCACGCCGGGCCTCACAACCCACAGAACTATGACCTGTGGAATGTTGTCCATATTACTTTTATGCAGCAACAGAAAAATAAGACATATTTTGGTGGAATGAGGCACAAATAGAAGTGTGGATCAATATCCAATGGATGTTCACCACAAGCCCAGCACGGTTCTAGGCACTGGATCGGACATACTGCTAAATTCTCATAACAACATTAAAACTGGGATTATCTTCCCACATTTCACAAAGCAGGGACAAACGGGTTGGGCAATGTGACAAGAGCAAAGTCAGTGGTACAGAAGAAACACGAAGTCAGAAGCCTGAGTCTGAGGCCTGTACACACTAGAGCTGCCTCGTGCACCATGGAGTCCCAGCCAGCTCATAACGCAGGAGCAAGAGGTGCTGAAGGAGGGACCCTGGGGTTCCACAGAGCACACTCAGGTTTCAGAGTCAGAGCCTCAGCCCTCACACTCATTCCTCTGCCCAGACAGTGGGTTTTGCGGCAGTGCTGGCGAGTCAGCGCTTCCTTGCTGTAGTCTGCAATGGCACATAGTTAATGAATGTTTTGAGTCAACAGCACTAAAATATCCCTGGATTTCCTGATCTTTCCTAGTGATGGCAAGGGTGTTTATAAATACAACAAAGCACTCAGCACTGGTTTCCCTCATTAGAAGCCCTATTTCCTATTGTGTTTAAATATGATTTCCTTTATAGGTAAAACTTTCTGAGATGTATTTGTGCAAATTGAGATATTCCTATCATGTTCCCAGGCACACAAGATAACATACTTGTACTCTCTGTGGAGCACTGTGAAGGAGAGCCCCCACCGAGTACAATCACCCAACCCGGTGGTTTCCAAGGTGAGCTCTTGGGTGCAGAAGTGGGGCAGTCACAGGAAGCCAGAGCCTATTTAAAAATCAAATCAGAAATAAGAGGAAGGATGGATCCACTCAGTCGTGGACAGGTGACACTGCAAGGGCCCACAGGGGACACAAGGGCACTTAGCTCAGATAATCACTCATAAGATTTAACACTGCTTTAAGAAAAAGCCACATTCCTGGCACCTGAAGTATCTGGTGGCTCCTTACCTCTGGCTTTTCCTGTTCGAGTGGCCCCAGGCCATCCCTGCAGCAGCAGCAGTTCTCCTTCACTCCAGCACAGCTCTCCGTTCCCCAGCACCGGGGAGGGATGAGAGTGTTCCACAGGCGGGGATCCCAAGGGGAGACTTAACATTGCAGTTAGCTGAAGGCTGGAACCTGTGCCAATCTAAGTGGCCAAATGATGTTCTAACACCAAACTGCAGCAAGGCTCCAAAAGGAGGGTAGGAACATTTTCTTCTCATATTCACTTTGCTTTGGACCTCAAGGTTTAGACAAGAGTGAAATGGAGAAGGAAATATAGATGCGATGTCTTAACTGTGTCTACACCGAAGGGTTCAGCAGTAATGGCGAACCTCAGAGCTCTCAGTAGCACAGCCCATTTGGCACATGTGCCGTGGGTTCGCCACCCCTGAACTAGGCATACAGAGGCTGTAAAGGATTTTAGTTTCCTTCTTCTAATTCCCTCCTTTTTGGACTTTAGAAAACTCCCTGTGTTTATAATAAGTTTTTAATTTTATGTTAAGATACATTTCACAAACCATAAAATATACCCTCTTAGAGTGTACAACCCAGTGTTTTTTAGTGTATTTACCAAGGAAACCATTACTGCTAACTCCAGAACCCTTTCATCGCCATAGAAAGAAAACTATACCTATTGAGAAATTGCTCCCCATTCCCTTTTCTCCTTAGCTGCTGCCAACTGCCAACTGATGCTTCCACGGGTTTGCCTTTTCTGGACATTTTATGTAAACGGAGTCATACAATCATAGCCCGTTGTGATTGCTTTCTTCTACCTGGTATATTTTTGAGGTTCATCATTGTGCAACCTAAATTAGCATACAATGACTTTTTACAATAAAAAAAAAAATTCCACTGTTTGTATATACTGTGTGGTGCTGAGCCATTCATTAGCTGATGGACATCTGGGCTGCTTTCACATTTTAGCTACCGTATTGTGAGTAAGTCTGTTATGAATTCTGAATGCTGTTAATGTCCGAGTTTTTGTGTGGACACATGTTTTCAAGTCTTTTGGGTGAATGTTTTAATATACAAAGAATGTATGTGGCTAGGAAGAGCTCTGAGGTGAGGTAAGTGGGAAAACATGTGAGCTGGTGACGCAAGAAAAGAGAAGCAATTGGTAAAACTTATGGGAAAATATTATCCTCAGAGTAATCAGAGAAACATAATTTAGATTAGTGAGACTATCCTTCATTTAAATATACAAATTTCAAAAATGTCTGCCCAGGAGTGATGCAGGTCCCTCAGACTGAATATTTTCTTTTCTGGTGAAAGAGAGTGGGAATTCACATCTAATATTTTGATAAAACAGCTTAGTGACGCGAGAAAACTTTAAGAATGAGCTTGCCTGCTCATCTGTGAATTTGAGCCAAAGAGGTAAAAAATGACATGACAGATGAAGCATTATTTATCATTTGAGAAATTAGAGAACTTCCTAATTATTTAACAAGAGGGTGGCGAAGCATTTGTAAGGTATGCCTAGAAGGGAAAGTTAGGCAGAAAACATGTTTGTAGAAATGATCATTCATCCAGAAAAACATTCATGTTAGGCAGGGCTCCTTGATGGCAACTGTATAACAAATACACAAAGCTGCAGAAACAAACACAGTGAAATTACTGGTGGTATGTGGGTAAGACAGTCTGGGTAACTTTTTTCTTTGTTCTCTTTAGTTTTTTATATTTATACTGAGAACACACTGTTTTCATAAGTCATATTTATTTTACATAAGAAATCTCCCATTAGTTTTGTTCCCTGATTGAATTTGTGTGCAAGTTAAAACAACTAAGCATGAATCAGTTATTATTTCTTAATCTGAAAAATAAATCGCAAGGGACAGTGATGGATACCACGCCTGTTTAGTGGGGACACCTGCTCTTGGAAGGTGTGAGGGACCAGAGGGTGACAAGACTTCTAAGTGAGCTTTCCCAACCTTTTGGAGAAAAGCGGGTAGCATGGGGCACTGCAGGGAGCAGGGGGCAATGCCACGCACATGTGTGCTGTAGAAATTTACTTAAGGGCAAAGGTGAAGGCACACACAATCAAGTTCCCTACAGGACCCGGATAATAGAAACGAGCGAGGAGCAGGATTAGTGGACTGAGAACTTGGCTGTCCTGAGCCCTAAGTCAAGGGGGAACCCATCAAACTAGAGCTGCCAGTCTGTGCAAGCCAACCCTGGAAGCTACACAAGCTGCTGTGGTCCTGGAGTCAACAGGTCTCTAAGGAAGTGGGGCTCCAAGCTCCATGCACTGGCCCAGCTCCAGGGAGGTGAGGAGGAGAAAGCAAAGCATTTTGCTCTTTGGCTGCTGGTTGGTAGAAAGGCAGAGGACTAATTTTCATTCCTGTTGATTTTACCATTTTGTGCTGGGGCATTCAGTTTGGCATTTTGATGTTGACTTTTAAGCCACTATTCCTTGAATTTGGGGCAATCTCAGTAAGGCACAAAACAGCAAGCAACACAGAAGGTCCAGTAGAGGTGTTTCCCCTAACATTGCTGCTCAGTCAAACATGTTTCTACCCCTGTTCTATGAAAATAACCACAGGAAAAGAAAAACCACAATGTGAACTTCTATTCATGAACCAGCAGAGAAAAAGAGGAAAGCGAGCATCCCATCTGGGGATGCTGACAGAGCCTGGTTTTTCTGGGCTGTGCCTGTTTCAGGAATAGTTGTGACAGAGCAGGCAGAGGCCCAGGGGTCAGGGTGTCACCTGGCACAGCCACAAGCAAACATATCAGCCCAAAGTGCTGTCTGCATAGGTGTCATCAAGGTTCCCCTCCTCCCCCAGAATGTGGCCAAGAGGATCCCTCACCAAAGTAAAACAAAGACCTGTTCTGCTGATCCTCTACCTCCTATTGTATAAAAGGTTCCTCTGATTATGCAAACATGGCCCTGTCCTCTCAAGAACAGTGAATTCTTCCTTCTTTTCTTCAGCTCACTAGCTCTAATCAAGAAGATCAATTTGTTAAAGAGACAAATGGACTTCGAATAAGAAAACACAACTTTTGTTTTTGCATGTAGCTCACAGAGGAGTGTTTGCGGTCTCCATGTCTTCTCCTTTCACTGACGGGTACCTGATTATGGAATCAGAACCCAGTCGAAATCTACTTGTCTGAGAACTTGCCTGTGGGGCCGTCTGCACTATAATTTTGGGCTGGAAGTTGGGGTCTCTTCTTTGAGGAATGACATTGAGCTCAGTCTTTTTGCCTCTGGGTCTTTATGTTAGATCTTTATTCAAGCTCCAGGAAATAGCAATGCCAGTAGCTGATAACTTTTACAACTCTTGCAGTGGTTTAGGATTTCAAAGCTTCTCAGGAGCTGTTTTGGTGTGAACACTGATAAATCAGAAAAAGTACTCCCTGATTTCATGGCCTTTACCCAAAAATAAAGGAGAACTAAGACAGAAACCAAATGAAGAGGGCCAGCCCCTTCCACATCCTCACTGTCCAGAGTAAAGGAGGGCATTTGTGCTCCCTCTGCACAACTGCAGTGAGCGAGGCTGCAGACCACATGACGTTTGACTTCGTGAAGGCTTCCTAAGAGCTCTGTACTCATGGATTCCAAGCTGAGAGCCACAGGGACACAGAACAGATTAATTAAGAGAAAGAGAGCACGAGCCTTTTGAAGGCAATCAGTGACACTTTCCCCAGAAATGTATAGATACAAAATCTGGGAGGACCAATTGGCTATGTTATGTGGGAGGAACACAGGTGGTCTAGATAGCTTGTTGATAACCTAGTTTGAACTCCATAGAAAGCCAGTAAGTTGGCCAAGATGGGCAGAGGATGTCAACCTAGTAGAAAATGACACAACACAAGACACAGAGAACTTGGGCCCTGGGTGGCCTTGTGTGGAGCTGCTCACTTACTTAAGAGTGCTCGTCTCTGCCCACCATGTGAGAGGGGCATAACATCTTCCTTGTGCAAGCCAGTTTTGTAGCATAAGGGGTTTAGACATGCACAGTGAGTGAGGTCTTATTACAACAGGTAACCTGCACCTTGATACAAAGAGGAGGTGAATATAACAAGAGGTCAGATGATGGGGAGTGCCCCCTCATCCCAGACTCCCCTGACACTAAGTGAACCCTTGAGTAATGCATGTAAGTGAGGTAACAATAATAGTAAGTAATGATACCTATCATTATTGAGCATTTGCTTTCTACTTGGCACTTTGCATATGGTGTTTCATTTAATCTTCAGAACAACCTTGGGAATATATAGCATAATTAAGCATCCTTGGGGATCACACAGTTTAAGCAACTTGCCTAGAGATTCCCCAGTCTGTGGGATTTGGATCTGAATCTATGTCTCCTGCAATCACATCTTCTACCTACTGTGACAGGCTGGGTTTTGGGAGAGGCTTTGTTCCCAGCCATGTTCTAGGCCTGACTAGCTTGGTTCTCAAATGTTCTGGACATCTGAGTTTTGCAACATCAAGGTCCTGCTATAAAAAAAAAAAAAAAAAAAAAAAGCATATGAGGTGTGTCGCCAGCTTGAGCCAAGGTGGCAAGTAGTCTAGAGTCCTGTGTTGTACGGTGCATCTGACACTCCAAAGCTAGCTTTCCTCGTCTGCTGAGGAGTGGATTTCATAAGGAGCCTCTGAGCTCATGGTGGCACCGACAGCCAGAACCTAACACACAGACATAAAGAGGAGCCTTGAAGCCACAGACCAACACAACAAGGCTCTCCTTGGCCCTGAGCTGAAGTTTAGTCAGGGTGACTCACAGTGATCTGACCAAGTAGGCAAGTGCTGCTATGAATGTTTAAATGCTCTTGTCGGAACCAGAGCCCCAATCCTGGCATAAGTGAGACTTTCATTGATGTGAGAAGAGCCGGCTGTTTCTATATCCTGTAGTCTTTATTTTTTTAAATGCTATTTTTTTACTGCAGTTTTGCTGTTGTTGCTTATTTTCAGGGTTTTTGTTTTTGAGACAGGATCTACATGATCCAGGCTGGCCTCAAATTTGGTACATAGTTCAGCACTACCCTGAATTGAGGGTCTCGTGGCTCAGGCTCCAAAGTCTATGATTATAGGCATGTTCTATCATACCCAGCTCTTTCTAAAGCTTTAAGACCTATGTCCTCTGCATTCCCCTGTTGCTAAAACGAAGATTTTGGGGCCGGCGAGATAGTTCAATGGACTAAAGTGTATGCTTAGGCAAGCGCGGGGACCGCAGTTCAATTCCCAGCACCAGCCCCACCTGCTGCACCAGTCCCACCCAAAGGGTAGGCTAAGCTGGCAAAATAAAACAAAATAAAATAAAGACTTTATGATCTGGCCCAACCAGCTCAGGTACTTGGGAGAAACTCTGGGCCTATCTCCCTCCTCCCTGGCAACACAGAAGCTCCAGTTCTCTCTGGCTCTGCCCTATGGGTTGCTAGGTACAGCTGTTCTCCCTCTGAGCTGCTAAGCATAAGAAAAAAAATAACAAGAATAAAGAGACTACTTCCTTTACCCTTCAACAAAAGCCAGAAATCACGAAAGTAACAGGTCACCCATTTTCAGCCGTTTCATTTCCCTTGCATTTTTGACTCTGCACATGTCCTTTCATTTACACTCAGCCTGGCCTCCAGTCTCTATTTAGCAAACAGATTTTGGTCACCTCTATGGGACAGAAATTGTGGAAGGACTGTGAGCATACAGTCAAGTAAACATGGCTCCTGCCCTGGAGGAGCTCATCTATGTGTACCAGAAGGACATAGTGCACAAGTGAACAAGCCAGGGAAGGCACACCAGGCAGTGCTAGTTCACCCAGCTCAGTGGTTAGAAGGGCACTAGACACAAATACAGGCAGGAGCAGTTAGGTACCCAGGGGCAAGGGCACAGCACATCTAAGGGAACGTGGTACAGTATGATGCTCTTAATGAACTAAGGCGGTCCTGGGGCTCCTTTAATTTCTGTCCACATTTATGCAGAGGTCCAACATGGATCAGGTATCATTATAAGGCTCTGGGTCATAAGGATTAAGAAATAGGCCCTTGCTCATAAGGAGTTTGTAGTTTAATAGAATTGAAATGTAAGCTGTGCAAGTGGCTAGAAATGAAGCTTGAGAAACAGGCAGAAGCCAGATCTAAACAACTGTATGTGTGTTCCTCCTGCTGACTGCTTATTATGGTGCCTGTAGTTTTGCTATGGGAAACATGTAAATTACCTTCTTTGATCCTCCATAGCCTTGTGAGCTGGGAATTATTATTAATGCTATCAGCATTATTTTATAGACGGGAATGAGTGTAGGGAGGTCAAGTTACTTGCTTCAGGCCACACAGCTAGGTCAGACTGGATTTTAATGCAGATCTGATGCACCTAAGATCTATCCTCTTCCCTATGTGCCAATGTGCTAAGGCATTTGTATGCTACCCAGCTCATACTTAAGCAACATAAGTGGGTGTGAAACTGGGGAAAGAAGAGGAACCTGGGAGAGTCCGAGAAGCTATGAGTGGGAGGAGGAGGCTACATTCAGCTGGCTGTCTGGGGTGACAACTATGTAAGATGGGAGACTCCCCAAGCTGGACAAACAGCTTTGTCCCTTCCAACTACCTGTCCATGTATAATTGATACCTCATAAATCATTCCCAATGGTAGCAAAGCAAAATTTATGCTGCATGTGGGAATAAAATGCTGAAGCTATCAATGGCTGCGAGGTAATTTATAATAGGCCTACAAGTTCCATCATCTGAGAACCCTGCCACAGGAAGAACCTGTGATCTTCTGAAGCTGGTAGGATGGGAGTTGGAGGCTTACTGTGCAGCTGTGTAGGCAGCTGTGTAAATATGATCACAGAGATAGACTTCTGTGATACAGGACAGGCAAAGGAGGACAATAATGCCTCCCTGCCCTGAAAAGCAGGTAATAGCTAATATAAGGTCAACAACAGATTATAGAAGCCAACACAGAGTCTGAGGGAGTGGCTAGGGGTAAGGGAGCAGGTGAACATCAGAGGAGGGATGATGTGCCCTCCTCTGGCTGCACAGTTTGCTTTGTCAAGGTGATCAGGAACATGTCTGTCGTAGGGGCTGGGGAGATGGCTCAGTGGAATAAGTGCTTCTCTGGCAAACACAAGGCCTGAGTTCAATCCCTGGTCCCACCAAAAAAAAAAAAAAAAAAAAAAATTCACAGCAGTGGATCACTTCCACTTTGTTTGGAGCTGGGGAGATGGCTCAGTGGAATAAGTGCTTCCCTGGAAAACTCAAGGGCCTGAGTTCAATCACTGGTTCCACCAAAAACAAAACAAAACAAGGATCATGTCTATCATGATGTACATGCGGTGGATGCATCATTTCTTTGACAAAACGCGGAGCTTGTTTTCCAGTATGGCAGCTCTGCTCACTGATTCAAAGGAGGGAAATTCTTCCTCATCCACAGCTTGAATCATAACCTATCAGCTCTGGGAAGAAGCACTTTGTCACGGCACTAAGCAAATGTGCCAGTCCCCAAGCACCCGTGCTGAGTCCCAGTGGAGCTGCCTTCTAGACTCCAGCTGATGATGACCTGAGTGTGGCTCTGTGCTTTCCTCCAGTTCTGGTACAGAACAACCCAAATTAGCTGAGCAAGTAACTGTGGTGCACACTCGGAACAAGCCCAGGCGACAGCTGTACTGTAGTTCTGGCTGCCATGGGCTGAAACAACACTGATTTTCAGCTCAGGTGGCGCAAAGTGGCCCTGCAAAAAGCCCACCTGCACTACTGGTGCTCACTGTCCCACCAGGTTTCACTTTCGCCTGCACACCTGCTCCCTGCCTACACTCTCCTTAGACAGCCTCCATTTCCTTAGATAGGTTCCTCATCTCCTAAGCTTTGCATTTTCTATAGGTTTCACTGCTACAGGAAAAATATAGATCTGTGTAACTTTTACAGAACAGACTGGTTACACATACTAATTTCTGCTTTTTCAACCTATTAAACTGTTTCCTTTGTTTTTCTTCACTTTAACTATAGATCAAATGCCTTATATGTTTTCTGTTCTAACATGCTTTCTGATTAATTGTCCTTTCTTCTTTGCTATTTCTATTGTACCTCAAACATATGAATCTTCAAGCCAAAATAATGACCTCATTTTTTTCCTCTTTTATTTTGACAGTTTCTCCATGAAAAAAATGCTTCTTTTTCTTTTTTTTTTCTTTTTTGTACCAAGCATTTTTGCTTTTCTGCTCAGGCCAGATGACCAAACCTAAAGACAACAACACAACACCCACCACAAACTATCATCCTTCATTTCAATGTTACAAGTCCAACATAAAGAAGTGATGTTATTGGCAGAATTTCTAATCTCTCAGTAGCAAACACTGGAGAAAATGTGGACCAAGAGAAGTCACATGCCTGCTAACAGTATGCCAATTGGCTTGATCACTTTGGAAAAGCACTCTCGAATTACTTAGGTGAACATGAATATCTGCCTCTTCTATAGGAGGTAATTCCACTCCAACACTTGTATTCGTCAAGTGACAAAAGTGAGATTGCTTGGATTCAGAAGGTCTAGAGGAAAGCTCAGCTGTGAGTTTGGCCTTACCCATTGCAGACATCGTATATCCAAGGCCTATCATTTCAACTCAGATCTGCCCTTGGAGCCAGGCACCCCTCAAGTACATGCTGAGCTACAGGAAGCTTGCTGGGAAGAGTAACAGGGACAGGCACAGTCAGTGACAGCACTTCTAAAGATGTGGAGGGAGCAACCTCATGTTGTACTATGCCTACTCTTTTTCCTCAGTTTCCCTTGGATGCCTGGTTAGGATCCAACATGCATCCTGCACTCAAATCCTTCCTCATTTGCAGAGATCCCTGGGTTTCATCTTCAAAACAAAGCCCTGCAGTTCCTGCTCAGGCCAGGTACTGCAAAGTGTGTGCTGCCCCTGCCTTTCAATAAACATTTCCAGGCTGACCAAATAGCTCAGCGAATTAAAATACCTGCAAGCAGGCATAGGGGCCAGTGGTTCAATCCCTAGGTCTGCCATCCCAGCAGTGACCCTGGGGTGTGCTGAGACAGCAATTGAGACTGGGCGTGGTGGCATGCACCTGTAATCCCAGCTCTTGGGAGGCTGTAAACAGGTGGATCACTACAAGTCCGATCTAGTAGTGAGATCCTGAACACCCTGTAACCCTTCCCTAAAATACAAAAATAAATAAATTAATTAAATTAAATAAACATTTCCAAATAACCATTATCAGGTGAAATATTAAACTTCTTTGAAGGGGAATGCAGAGAGCTTTCTGCTGTGTGAAGCTGCCCCTGCACATCTGCTGTTGTTCTTGTTTAGTGAAACCATGTAATGTTGGTTTCATGTGACCCTTAATTTCATTCATCTGTCCTGCCAAGAATGGCTTCCAGCCTTTCTCTGTCCCTTCCTCTAAATTAACAAGTGGAGTAAGTGCATGGATGCGCCAGCCAGCCTCCTTGTCTGTCCATCCCTATAGTCCTCCTTTCTGAAACAGAAACACGCTCAAGGGAAAGTGTCTACTGCCATGAGACTATTGTTCTTTTAAGTCTAAAATTAACTTCAATGTGTCCAAAACTCTATAGTTCCATTGGGTACCTGAAACCTGTACTGTCATTTAGCATCTGTAATGTACTGAAGGCAGAGATGATTTATTGAGTTTAATTGCTAACCAATTACAGGGTTCTGGCAAGATGCATATGTGTGGGAGATTTTGGAGTTGTGTTAAAAGGAGACCAAGATGAAGATATGATGCAAATACTAATGGCATCTGGAATGGGTTTTAAGGAGGACACACAGAGCCTGTCTCCCAACAATGTAGTCCACTTCCTAGAGCCTACTGGGCTCCACCTCTGTGTGAAGATGTTGGGTTCTGACAGCAGCTGCTTAGCTCACTGTCTCCAGAGAGGTTCTGGCTGCATGGCTCCTCACTTGCAGAAGTGTGGGCCTGAACGATATGAGTGATTTTTCTTTTAATGCTTTCAATTCTACTTCTTTGGCTTAGGGACAAGTTTTCTTTCATTTCTCCCCTAATTTTCTTTTCCTTTCTCATGCTCCAGGTTATCACAAAGTCAGAAGCCCACAAGTGAGGCCAATGTTTCCTGGTTTTGGCAGGTGGCTAAAAGTATTCCACCTTCCCTGTGAAATGTGGATTATGCCACCTGCAGAGGTCTACTATCAATTACTGTTAGGAAGTTACACAATTCACTAAAACAAAAGAAAGAATAATTCTATATAGTTCAAATTAATAGAAGGTATCTTAGAACATTATCTAGCCATATACAAGCACTCAGGGAAGCACAGGTATTAACAGACTTGTGAAACAAAAAATGGTGAGGACAGGAAATTATCTCAGTCTGAATCACAATATCAAAGGACCAAGTTCACTGGTCACTAAAACAAAAGCATTAAGATCAGGCAGCATTTCTACCTATAGCCAACTTTTACCTGATACTGATGTTCAAGTGCAGACTTTCCAGAAGCCTAGACAGCTTAGAGAAAAGTAGATAGAGTGGTTATACAATACTTAGCTCCACTACTTCTTCAAAGCCAGGAAGGAGCAGTTCAGAAAACCCTAGGATTATAGGCAGACTGGTCTGGTACCAAATCAGAAACTCAAAGGAAACAGAAACATGTGGGTTTGGGGAAGCCTAATTCAGATATCTCACTGCTTACTTCTGTGGCTCCATGAAGTGTCCTAGCCTCTCTGACTACTGCACCCACCCTAGCTGGGTTTTTCGCAGTGCAGCACCTCTCTGCTATGCACCAGGAGAAGTTGTGCCAAAGACCATCGCAGAATTGGGCACTGCTAGGTGCATCAGTCACTAGATGTTGCAATGGGCCACCATCTCCGAATCACTCATCAGGGTCTTCCGTACCTACACTGAACTCCAGACACAGGTTTCTTCCAGTCAGTCTAGACACTGTCCCTTCGACTAGAATGGGCCACCTGGAGGGATGTGGATCTGCAATTTTTGGGTTAACAGTGTCTGGACAATGGCTTTGCCTGAGGGTAACAGCTCTTGCTGACCATCTATCTGCCAACCCACGTGCCTGACACTGTGTGTATACTGCAGGTGGGCTCATCACATTCAGTGAGGAAAAGGAGGATGGGACAAAAGGAAAACACAGTTCATGCAGAAGTCCCTGGAGAATCTCCAGAGTATCAATGTGACTCTGCTCTGTGGTAAGATGGGCTGCCAGTCCAGGAACTGTGTGAGGCTGACACCTACCATGGGACACAGGTCTACATATCTAAGATGAACAGAGCTCTAAACAAATAAGCCAGCGAGACAGCTCAGTGACTTGCTTAGGCAAGCATATAGGAACAGCGGTCCAATTCCAGCACCACATGCTGTGCCAGCCCCGACCCTAGGGCAGGCTGACCAGCCATTAAAAAAAAAAAACCCACAAAACAAGAACAACAACAAAAATACACATGTCCTGTGGCTGCAGATGGGGGCAGAAGACCCTGCTACACATATAAAGATTTCACCTTTGTCTTCAATTATCTGCTGAAAACAGTTTAAACTGCACCTTCCTTGGAGACTGTGTTCTGTGACTGTGATATGGAAAAGAAAATACAGAACTGAAAACTTATGTGGTCATTTGAAGAGTTTTCTTTTTTTGGATTCTGGCCAATTTCTCTTTCTGTTAAATAAAATAGTTCCAACTGTGACGTTTAGTCCTCCAGTTTCCCTGGGAAGGCACAGGATTAAAGACTGAGCAGAATGGAAAAGAGTTGGCCTCTCTTGGCACTGTAGGACTGGGCCATTACCATGCCCCAGCAGGACCACATGCATCCCCCCAGGAAGTGTGCAGACTCCATGTATAACCCATGGGTCCACTGAGCCATACCACAGAGCACATGGGGAAAAGCCACTCATGAGGTCAGGTAAGGGGAGGACGCATTTGGATGTGAAGAACACAGGTCCAAAAAAGACCCTTTATCTAACGCGCATCTGATTTTTCTAATTCTCTGAGAATACAAGTAATGATGGAAAAATATAATGCTAATGATTAAGTTAATATGATTTCATTTTGTACCAGGAATAAGCAAAAACAGACCAGAGCACAGAAAGGAATCATTACTTTCTTATGACTTTTCTGTATTCAGTGCCAGAGATAAGACAAAAATGATTTGAGACACTGTCTTTAAATGAAAATGGAAGGAACACAACACTGAGAAATCTTGCTGGGTTTGTGAGCACACCTCATGGATTGCCCACCCATGAAAATGAAATAGCCAGTCAAATAATTACAGATGAACTCAACTAACAGACTCAAGAAAAAGTCTTGAAATGTATGCTGTTCTTGCTCAAGGGCTTCTGCTGCTAGAAATTATCCTCAGGACAAAAACTGTGTGCAAAGACTTAACCACACTCACTTTAGAGTTATTCATGGTATGAAAACATCAGAAATAACCTGGGTACATCCACAAGGGATTAACAAAATGATATCAAACAGATTCCTCTGTAGCTATTAAACATGATAATATGATAGAATATTGAAATGCTCATAATAGGGTTAAGGGAAATGCCTAAGTTACAAAACACTAGGAAGAAACATGGCTTTCTTCTGTTGCTCTGGTCTTGACCTGTATAATCCATTCTCTACCTGACAAAATGATTCTTTTAAGCTTTGCTCCTAGGCTTCAAATGGTTTCCTATGATATCTGAAATAAATCTCAACCATTTCGCCACCTGCACTGTCACCCTCTGTCCCCAGCTCCCATGTCTCTGGCCTCATATTCTACAGCTTTTCCTAGGGGGCCTCCTCCCACTAGAGCGTTTCTGCTCTTCTTTGGACCCATGCTTGAAACTACATCTCCAGCCATCTGCAGCAGCTTTTCCCGTTGCCTGAAATGCTTCTCAAAATATTCACACAGCCAGCTTCTCAGGCCTCAGCTCAAATGTCACTTCCTCACAAAGTTTTCTTGGCCTCAAATCTCAGTTGCCAGCTCCCTCTCCACTCTTTTACGTCATGATTTTATTTGTGCTAGAGCAGTTAATGCTTTCAGAAATGATCTTATTTTTTTCTTACTTATTATCTACCTGTCTCCATGAGAAGGAGAGCTCCTTAAGGCACAGGTTTTGCCTGACTACATATCCAGTGTTCCCACCATGCAGCAAATTACACCTGGCGCAACCAGTTGGCTCAGTGTATGGATGCTGAATGACTATCATGAGATGTCATACTGAGAGAGAGAGACTAGTGTGCACATGTGCCTACATGAGCCTTCATACAAAAAGGACAAGAGCACTGTACAAAAGAAATCACTAGAAAAATGAAATTTTGGATGGCTCTAAATTTCTTTTTTCTTACACAATATTACTTTTCTACAGCAATAATGTGTTACTTTTTTTGTGTGAAGCTGGGGATTGAACTTAGGCCCTTTTACTTGCCAGGAAAGTACTTATTCTACTGAGCTACCTTCTCCCTGGCCCCATGCGTTACTTTTGAGATAGTAAAAATAAAGTCTCCCCCACTCCTCTCTTGTTAATGTTTTATGGTGATGGTCTTCTGCCACAGCTGGAAAAGACCTTAGAAGAGGCTTGGCTCAATTCCACGTCCCCTTCCCGCTGAGGAAGCTGAGGGCCAGCGTGGAAACGGTGAATCCTGGCTTCCACAGCAGAACACACAAGGAAGCAGCCCAGTGTGCTTTTCAGTGAGTGTTACCTGGACAATGGTGACACTACAAACTGCTGGGACCCACCCTGCCATTTATGATCCAGCAGGTCTTCGGTAGATCCAGCAGGACCTAGCACTCTGACAAGGCTGGGACAGCACACTTGCTGTTGCAAGGGCCATGCTTTAAAATCCACTAGGATTTAAATCATTGCTGCTTTAAAGATGTCTTACTGAGGCCAGGGAGATGGTTCAGTGGAATAAGTGCTTCCCTGGCAAGCACAAGGGCATGAGTTAAGAAAAAAAAAGAAAAAAAAAAGTCTTATTCTTTCTGCAGGAATGGAGGAATGGTAGTGATTAAAATATCAGAGCATGACAAATAATTCATAGAAAACCCTTTTAGGCCCCTCCTGCAAGTTCCTAATGAAAACAAAAAGAAGGACAAACAATTTTTGAGTCTGTTGTCCTCAGCATTTTTTCTGGATGATCTACATTTGGTTTAGACCCTTTCTGCCAGATAAAAATCTAAACTTGGAAAGGTGAGTGTACTCAGAACAAATCACCAGGAAGTGGTGGAGTCAGATTTCAAATTTACATCCGCGTTACTATAAAGCTGTGCTCCAAACTTCAGCAGGAGAAGCGGTCACTGGTGGCAATCAAATTGGTTAGTCAGTTTTCAATGTAGATAGAAATATTCTTAAGAAACTGTAATGTGATGTCCCACGACCAATGAGGCTGGAGATGGATAAAGCAGCATTAAGATACAAGCTATTCGCTGGGTGACGAGACTGGGATTATTTGTTTACATAATATTCAACGATTTACAAAAGGAACGATGATTTGAGATGGTGCCTGGATTATTACTACAAATCTTTCATGAGACAAGTGACAAAGGGAGAATTTATGGATCTTAGCTTCTGACAAAGGGAATAACTCACACATGTTCTGGGGGGGGGGGGGG
>PVKA01001384.1:0-122773 GCA_004027165.1 Ctenomys sociabilis | reverse complement strand
AGTAACACACCCACACAATGAATGAGTTACAATTTGTCCTACATTTTGGTCACATACAACCCCAATTTATTGAGATTTAAATACTGAGACAGCAAAGGGGCCGGATGATATTCCCTAGTATTGCCCTTTGACTAGAATTCCAAATTCTAGTCAAGGTTAAATATAGAAACAAAACCAAAAATATGATTTTCAGTATTTGTCTCCTTGTATTTTTTATCTTCCTTCATGATTTCTTTCACGTCTTATTCTAGGTCCCGGAAGCAGCTGAATAAATAGGTTTTAAAGGAAATACTTTCTGTGCTGCTCTGGCTCTATCATCAGAGGAATGAGGGCTTCAAAAGTGGTAGCTCGTGTGATCAATCCCTTCTGGTGCCTCTTGCTAAGAATTTTTGGCAACTCTTCTTTTGGAAGTTCATTTTCCAATTGCGATATTTTGGCTAAGAGGCAGCAATGGAGACAGATTTGTAGAAAGAAGAGGGCAGACTGTGTGTAAAAAACGAGAAGAGGACCCCAGAGATAGGTACTACCTGAGAGCTGCAGAAATTGGATGCAAAGGCAATTCTGCTTGAAACACAATTATGAATATGTTTAAGATATGGGGTGAGTACAGACTCCTTGTGCAGGGAGTTGCTAAGGTAGGCTAAATTCACAGCTCATTTGTTAATGCTGAAAAGATCTGGCTCTCCTACTGCCAGAAAAATGAGTGGGATTTTATTTATTACAGAATAAAGAGTCTGAAAGAACATGCAGAATGAGCCTAGGTTTCCAAGCTGAAGAGCCACCTCTCCATTGAGCCTGTAAGAGGCCTCTAACATGGGATGTTGTGGAGAGGGGCCATGCAGGATGAGGCCTGAGCAAGCTCTTTTTCTGCTCTGACTCTTGCCCTTTCAGAGTAGTTGGAGAAGAGCCACCCTGCCTCCCCAGGAGTAGTGATGCAGCTGCAGCTACAAATGCAGCTTCAGTAGCTGCTGTCCTACTGTTAAATGTTTGCTTTTAAATATTACACTGGGCCCAGCAAAAAACAGCTGCCTTGCTGCAATGCATACCCCCAGCTGGGCACAAAGCTCCTCATCTGAATTTGTGTTCATAGCTGGGGTCCCACAGGACTAAAGAAGACATTCCTCTAATTTCTACCTGAATGAACGGCTCCTTATTCTCTAAGTTTCAGGTATATTTCTGCAGTGGATAGCTTCTCCGGATTCTCACAGATTTCACAGTGGCTTGCAGCTGGGGGTAGGCTAGCAAAAAAAAAAAAAAATAGTTTGGCAGATAATCCTCTTCAGGCTTTAGGGAGGGCACTCAGCTGGAAAGATCTCTTTTCGTTAGAGATCGGAAGTGCTTTTCCAGCAATTATTTGATCTTTCCTGGGAACTTGTTCTTTTGAACAGTCTCTCAGGCTGGGAGGAACACACAGGCTAACCGGATATGTGACTTAGGAAAAAATCATCTGGTTTTTACTTCACTGCAGTTTTCTCACTGGTGGGGTAGGGATAATTCTCCTCTCTTGGTTCATGGGATTTTTATGAAGATAAACTGGTAAATGCATAAGTACTTAGAATCATAGGACACTAATTTATTGTGAAGACATATTTGCATTATTTTGCAAATGTTGCTTTATGTTACTAGTGTATGTCTTAATTTCCTTTTTAGAAGTGGGTAGGAATTTTCTCATGCAGAGAAGCAGAGTACAACCCAGGCAGAGCGAATCATCAAATTCTCATTACCACTTGGAAAAATAAAGCAGAGACTAGGGTCAGAATCCTATCATGTTATCTCCAAATTACTGCTTTTCCTGAGCTGGAACATTCTGGTCTCCTCTTCAGAAGTCTCACAGAGAAGGGTCCTGCTGCAGTGTTGAATGTAGGAGGCCATTCACCCACTTCTCTGCCCACTATTTATGGGCCAGCAGTGCGTATCCAAGCAGAGCTGAGGGACCGCCAGGATGCAAAGTGCATCCTTAGTGCTGAAGTGAGACATACACAGGGTCTGTGCCAATGTCTTCGCCCTAAGAGATACACACAGTATGTATGAAACACAGTGTGAGGTCAGTTCATGCATGAGGAAGCTGGGTCAGGATCTCAGAGGACAGGGACCTGCTATGTTTGAGCTTGAGTGTCTCCCAAAGGTCCGTTGTGGTAGAAGACTTGGTCTGCAATGTGACGCTATTGGCTGGGAGGTCCTTTGATCAGTGTGGTCTCTGGTGATACCCTCAAGACAGCTGTTGTAAAAACTGAAGTCTGGCCCCCAGTCCTCCTTACTCCTGAGTTAGGATACGATCATGGGTCTCTTGCCATTGCTATCTGTACTACAGGGTAAGGCCGCTCAGTTAGCCCTTGCCAAGCCTGCTCTATGCTATTTGGATTTTCAGGTTCTGACACTGTGAGCTAAATTAACCTCTTTGCTTCACAAATAGCCTTTCTTGAGAATTTTGTTAGTGACAAAAAGCTGACTAATACAGCATCTGAGATGGGCCCATTGCAAGAACTGATGAAAGCTGGGGATGGGTGAAACACTTCCCAGGCTCAGGAATGATGCTAGTGAACACACAGATTTAAGAGAACCAAGTGCATCCAGAGAAGCAGCCTTGTTTGGTGAGACAACACCTGAGAATGAGTGGAGAGAGGCAAGCAGAATTAGGCAGTGCCTACTGTTGGAAGCAGACGCAGGCCACTAAGGCTGCTAAGCATGAGAAATACAGATTTATATTTTTAATGGATTGCTTAATAGCAAAGAGGATGATTGGAGGGAGAAAGTGAGAGATTAATGATTTCAAAATTCAAGGTAAATATTTACATTTCTTAACTTAAAACACTTTATAAAAAATTCTGGTTTAAGAGTCTTCTCTTCCATATTCTGAATTAACATAATCCAAAAATAATACATTGCAAGTAATAATTTCCCTCACACAATTTATGAAACACTGACTTCCTATATAGTGGTACCTTGATTTACAAACTTCACTCTGCCCATGATTCTTGTCACAAACCAAACTGTAGAGAACTGAATCAAATTTGTGATTAGGTTCAGTGCTGTTGACCTTCTGGGGAAATTTGATTAGGTTCTCCTCCAATTTTGTTTGAGACTAGAACTGCAGTCTTACTTCTATGCGGCTTCATCTTCTAGGAAAAGAAAGCCATTCTATGCTTCTCGAATGTGTGGGACTCGCAGCTGATCTTAAAAGAAAATATCTCATAAATAAAAGGAAATTTGTAATAACTTCAGAAGGTTTAGCAAGGTGTGCTTTTTTTTGTATCAGGACTCGAACTCAGGACCTTGTGTTTGCCATGCAGGGCGCTGTGCTGCTGAGCTGCATCTCCAGCCTGGCATGTGAGTTTTTCTAGCTCCCTCCCCTTTCTTGGTTCTGGCATCATTTTTTCCTTGCTTTCCCCTTCTCTTTTTGTCCCTCTTCTTCTTTCAATTTTCCTCCTCCTCTCCCACTCCTCGCTTCTCTTCCAAGTTTAGTGGCAATTTTTATACAATACAATGTATATATGTTAAGTGAACTCTGACAAACTTTTCATGCCTGTGTGACTTATACCCCATCAGGTGAAGAATGTTTTTGTTAGTAAGATCCATCAGCATCCTCTGCATAGTCAACTCCATCCTAGGCCAATAAGGCTGTGATTTCTCCCACAGATCCTCTGCCCCACAACTTGACACAAACCTAGTTACATAGTCTGTACTCTTTGTGTCTACTTATTTTACCCACCATAATGTCTTGGATGCTTACCCCTTTTATTGTGTCTTGAGCAGTTTATTATTGCTGAGTAGTATATTGATTTT
Organism: Ctenomys sociabilis; assembly: GCA_004027165.1. Lineage (NCBI taxonomy): Eukaryota > Metazoa > Chordata > Mammalia > Rodentia > Ctenomyidae > Ctenomys > Ctenomys sociabilis. The sequence goes on along the minus strand of PVKA01001384.1, from coordinate 118,990 downwards.
TATTACTTATTATTCATTATGGTAGCTTTTATTACTTAACATTTTCCCATGTGACAAATATCCACTATTTGGTAGGTTTTTAATAGCTCTTACTTTTACTAAAAAGAGCAGGTGCCTGCCTACCCATGACAAAGAGGAAAAGGGCAAGGGTGACTTCAGGGGAAGCTGTGAACTGTTCTCTGTGCTGTCAGGCATTAAAATCACCTCAAGATCCTCTAATAGAAGCAGATAAATGAGTACAAAGGGAGAGAGACCACCTGTGTCTGTGCACGCGTGCGTGTATGTGTGTGTGCGTGCGCACGTGTGAATATGTGTGTGTATTATAGGAGCAGGAGCAAGATGGTTCTTAATAGAAGGGTGTCAGGTGGCTCTGGGTGAAGTGGAAAGTGCGCTGGGATGCCTGCTCACTGAGAATCCATGCAATCAGGATGAATGGACAGAAAAAACAATTTAAATAACCAAATGCATCCAACCAAATTTGAAACTTATCCACAGAAGCTCATAGATAGCTTGAGAGTCTACATTTTTCTCTGTAACTGTCAATACTCCTATCTAACTAGCACTTTAATGAGCAGGCAAAAGGAGTCAGTAGAGATAGGAAGCCATCTGGAGGTACCAAGGAATTTGCAAGTTTTCCATGAGAGAACTGCACTGCATGTGCCAACTAACTACCCAGCATGACTTCGGTTATACTCAATCAAGAGATAATACCTAGAAGCTTGGAGAATAGAAATGAATTCCAGTTACAAGGGTTTATTGAGCAGAGCCAAAAGGCAAATTCAGAGAAAGAAGGAAGTTAATCTTAAAAGTTTTATGTTCTAAGAATTCTATTTCCTTATTCTGTGAAACTATTTGAAGTTGACAGCCACAACATATTTGTCCTGTCTCCTCCTGTACAGCTGCTATGAAAGCTAGACATGAATGTGTTCTGCATGCCTGAAGCACATTGCTTGTGTCCCCTCTTCCCTGTAACACTGTGAGTTGCCTATCCTTTGCCATGAACTAGTCACATTGAGTCTAGCATTCCCATTACTGCTGAAAGTGACGGCTGGGTCAAGTTGCTGTGCAAAAGACACACTGGACAGCCAAAGTGCTCCGCTCTGGGCAGATCCTCACTTGATCCCAAGAATCATGTATATGATGTTCTAAAGTAAAAGCAGGCTGCCTTCCATTTTTTTTTCAGACTAGACACATTTCTAGCCCTCTATTTTTCTGAAACAATTGAATATTTATTGAGTCTGAGTGGCAGCTCAGATTTGTGCCTTCATGCTTCACTGTCATGAGTCTCTCCAAGAGACTGTGGAAGGCGGGATGGTGATCTCAAAGATGAAGAAAAGAAAACAGCTTTGGCGGCCACAGCCACTACTATTACTGCTCTGTGTGTCGCTAATCCCTCACTGGACTGCAGTGGAGGCTGGGGAATGGGAAAGATGAGCAAGAACAAACAGAAAGCAAAGCGACTTTCCTTTGTGGTCTCCCTCCTTATGTATTTCAATACTACATTCTATACTTAGGTCAAAGAGAGACATGTCACTGAGACTGCCACAGGTGAACAGTTACATCTTAGGAGACTGTCAGGCTGATTTTGAGTGTAGGCTTGGGAATGCATGTTCATCCTGATCACGGTTAAAGTACAACACGAGTCATAAATAAAAGCCACTTCCGACAGCACCCGAGGAAACAGCTGCAGCTGAGAAAGGGGTTTCAGAGGAACTGTATGGAGTTAGAGGCAGGGAGGAGGAATACATCACATAGTAATACTACCTTAGCAAGAGCCGCACTGTATTTTCGGGAGATGGATACCCTCATTTCACAGCCGTGCATGTTTAGCTTACATTTCTGGGGTTTCAAGAAACAAGCACAGTATATTAAGAACAAATTTCAAAGAAATATGATCTAGTATGCAGGGAAATCATCCTTTCGAAGTTCAGGGGGCTGTGATTTGGTGCCCAGCTCGGATCTGATCTGGTGCATTGACAACACTGTGGCCGCTCCCCACTGAGGAGTGATGAAGATGAAAACATACAACAGACCCCAAAGACAGCTCAGAAATGGAGTGCCAGTAATAAATTTAAAAATGTGACTATGTTTTGAAATTATGTTTTGGGTATGTTAAATAAAATACATTATTAACACTGCTTTCACTTGTTTCTTTTTGCTTTTTCAATGTGACTACTAGGAATTTTAAAACTATACACATAGTTCACACACACAGTTTGCATTATATTTGTGGGACAACACTGGCAGAGATATTCAGAAACTGGAAAGACTGGCCCAAGTTCAAGATCTAGTGCATTTAAAAGTGCTGACCATGCATAGTGAATATTTCCCCTGCCCCTCTGATTATCTCAGGCACCACTCACAGTCCTGGGCCTCTGCCTCTCCATGGCTAGCGCCAGAACATTTTGACATTTCTAGCACTGCCATTTTGAGTCCATGGTGAATTCCTAAAGGCTAGCAACTAATAGGTGAAGGTGAATTTAAAAATATACCTACTAAAAAGCCTAGCATTTGCACTCCTGAATGTTGCCTGCTATCTCTCACATGTGATGTACTTTTGATTAATTCTTTCTGGAACAACAGCTAAAATTTAATGGCAATAGTAATAATCATGGGTATGATAAATATATAACCTAAAGGGAAGAAGACTGACTGAAAGTTGGAGGCTAGTTTGGGTAAATTAATGAATTAGCGAAATACTATCTCAAAATAAATAAAAAGAACTAGGGATGTAGTTCATTGTGAAGGGTCTCAGTCTCTCTCTCTCTCTCTCTCTCTCTCTCTCTCTCTCTCTCTCTCTCTCTTTTTCTCTCTCCACACATACCCCCCCAGGGGTTAGGGGTAGGGAGAGAGAGACAGAGACACACACACACACAGAGCTCTTTAAAACCCAACAAAATGATACTAACTGGTAATCTCAAACCATTCTAGTATTTTTTCCCTGAAGAGTAAAACAGAATCAGTTATTCCTTTAGTTCAGTTATTCCTTTGTTATTTTTCTTATGCATCTTTTGGGCAAAGCATATACTTTTTTATATCATTGTAGAACTTTACTTTTTTTCTTTAATGGTAAAAAATTTAAATTTAGAAAATTTAATTAAATAGGATTAAATTTCAGCACAATATGAGGCAAATAAATCCTGCCTCCATAAATATTTCACATAAATGCACATTCAAAATCTATGTATGAAAAAAAAATCTATGTATGCAACAAATGTGGAATTAGGAAACTATAGTGATAAATGATCTTGGTTATTAAGAAAGACTTCCAGAAGGGCTGGTGATTTTCCATTGGCAGGAATCTCAAAACTTTGTATCTTCATTTCTGCTCCATCTAGCTTGAATTTAGAATCTTTAACTTGAGGACATAGGATAGAGTGTACAAAGGCTACTAATGGTAAAATAGCCCTTGATTTATCTACTTGTTCAGATTCCTTTCACCATGGTATTCTGCAGCATGACTAGAATATTCTGAATGGTGATAAACCTTTTATGGACTATAGGTTATTGTAGTGGATTTCTAACTGGTGGTCAACTTATCACAGCCAGCTGAATTAAACTAGCATGGTGTTGCCCGCAGCATAAAGACACAACAGGAGAAGCTGCTGAAATACTGTTAGGGATACTGTTTGGAGAAGCTGTTGGAAGCTGCTAGTTCGCTCAGGCTGCTCTGCTGGAGAACCCTGTCATGCGGACTTTTCCAATGAATTTTGGAGAAGCTTGGGTCCTCATCTTGTGCATCCATTCCTGGCTCCAGAGGGGAAGATGGTGCATTACTCATCTTCATGAAGCTTGCTGCTTTGGGTTTCCTGATGGGAGCTCAGCTTTTCTCATCAATGGAGGAGCTCGGGACCTCACTGCTGCTGAGGAAGGCTGTGGTACTTTTGGGGAAGCTCTGGTGCTTACCTTGAGCTCCAGTTCTGGTGCTTACCTGGCTCCAGTTCAGATCCCTCAGCCTGCTAGCACAGATCCTTCATCCCACTGGCATAGACTTCCTAGGTTCCACCACTGACCTTTGGGGCTTTTTCAGCACAGATCTGTGTAGTGGACCTGCATGAGACTTCATTGTGGGCTCTAGGCCTCCAATGTGGGACGCATTGTTGTTAGCTCTAGGTTTTCAGCTGGACTCATACAAAATATTAGGATGTAAGCCCTCAGCTGGAGTCTTTAGTGTTTATGTGTATAGACAGATTTCCTGCACTTCTGGTATATGATTCTTTTTTTTTTTTTTTTTTTTGGTGGAACCGGGGATTGAATTCAGGCTCTTTTGCTTGCCAGGAAAGTGCTTATTACACTGCGCCATCTCCCCAGCCCCTGGTATATGATTCTTGGATGATTCATTATAAAATACTATTATAAAATGTATCCTGTGTTATATTGTTCCCCTTGTCAGAAGCCCAAACCACAATAATCACTAAATAAATATTTGGGGAGAAACACAAGTCCTTTCCTTCTCATCCTCTCTTCCCATTAAGTTGGAAATTTTCACTAAATAACTAAAATAAATGGCATGTTTTAGCCACTTCATACTTTTGGAGAAACTATTTCAGAAAGTGAAAAAGGGTCTTCAAAGTCACAGAACAGTGAATGGGTACAGCAGTCTTCACTTTGCAGACTGGAGGGTGGATGCTAGTCAACTCCAGAATGAGAGCAAGTGTGCATCAGTCTCCTGTACAAGTATAGTAAAGGGTTTACTTGGAAATGTCAAAAAATGGCCCTGGATTTCTTCAGTTTTGCCATTATCTACAGAACCATATTTGAAAACAAAACATTAAGAGGAGTATATTTCAGCCATTCCTCATGTGACGGGCATGTTGGTTGTTTCCAAGATTTTGCTATCACAAATTGTGCTGTAATAAACATAGGTACACATATATCACTATGATAAGATGTTTTCAGTTTTTTAGGAAAATTCTGAGTAGGGGGATAGGCAGCTTGAATGGGATTTCCAGTCCTAGTTTTGTGAGGAGTCTCCACACTGATCTCCATAATGGTTGCAGCAGTACTTTTATGCAATTCTGTGATAAGAAAGATTTGCACTAATAATGTTTGGACAGGATATCCTGTCTGCATCTTGTACTATGGAAAACCACTAGGAAGACAACAATGTAAAAAGCATTAATTATTGAAACTGTACTATAATTCAGTTTAAAAAAAAAAAGATAGGTACATTCTCTTAATTCAATGAATAGAGGCATTTGCTCTAATAGTGTTTGTAAACAGAATAGCATGTCTGTACATGGTTTGTACAACAAATAACCACTAAGAAAACAATATCAGTAGATTCAATAATTATTGAATCTGTTCTACTAATTTGATTTGAAATTGTCTCATTGCTATTTGTTCTTCAATAAAATTATGGAAAATAAAAAAAGAAAAAATAATAAAATATTGCAAATTCTATATAAAATTAAAAAAAGAGTAATTTTTTTTTTTTTGTACCAGGGACCAAACCCAGGACCTTATGCTTACTCCACTGAGCTGTCTCCCCAGCTCCCAAGAGGAGTAGAGTTAAAAGAACAGTTTTCATTGGCTTTCCTCCAGTATTTTGTAGCTTTATTCTTTTTTTTTTTTGTCCAACCTCTTTCCCAACTAGCCTATTATGAAAAAATAACACATATGCATCTGTCTATTTTCTCTGTCAATTCTTTTCAACATCTTTCTGTGGCAACAGGAAGGATGTGGTTCCCTTTTAGATTCAAATGAGACAAATGGGCCTTGGGCCCCAACTTGAGTTGACAACATCATTTTTTGTTACACTGACACTTGAGAATAGCAGAATCACTCTCTCCAGGTAGGGTGACCATTTCACTCTGGAGCTTAAGTCTCTGTTTTAAACATCAGGTCCCTTGCCCACATCTCACTAAAGGAGCAACAATCAAACAGCTGTGGGTACAGTATAATTAGAGCACACTATTATGAGAATGCTGATTTTTAGTGTTGAAAAGATCAATGGTTTCAATGTATTTACCAAACTGTGTGGAACAAACTTTCAGAAATGCTGATGCCTCCTTTCTAATGATTTTTGAAGCTTAATGAATGTGGTAGTAAAAGTCCAGCATACCTTTTTCTCTAATATGTTTTTAAGTATGCAAAACTAATGAGTGATATATTTACACTACAGCAAACAAATATAAAAACTGTTGGTCTAATTTAGAAAACCAGACATTCATTCCTAACACTTCCATAAAAAGATCGATCCAAAACCACAGAAGAGATCTACAATGGTGTTATATAAATATCTTCACATTGAATTTTGGGACTGATTCTATTATTACTCCTATTAGCCTAACATTCTAATGTTAACAAGTATTCATCCTCTCAATTCAATTCCATTCATCCAACCATCCAATCACCTACCCACCCACCCAGCTACCCATCCACCCATCCTTCCATCCATCCATCCCACCCACCCATCCTTCCATCCATCCAGTGCATCCTATTTACAAAGTGACATATTATTAGTGAACCAAAAAGATGAGCATTAGAGCTGCTTTTGATAAAAGAAACATACGAATAGTTTTGCATAGGACAACTGTCACTTGGAATTTGCACAGTGCTAACAGAAGCTTAGTGAAGAAAGAAATCTCTTCCAATGAAGAAATCAGCCAAGGCTCCATTGAGGAGAAACATTTAAGTTTGTTGCTTGAATGACGACCAAGATTTCTAAACCTAGAGGTGGGTTGGGACATTTCTAGTAACAGGAACAATCACAGTAAAGATGAGTGCCAGAAAAGCTTGGGAGACTCTTAGGGAGGAATGGCAAATCCATGAGGCGGGGTAGGGGCTGAACAATGAGGGAAGTGCTGCTCTGTGCAGATAGGCAGCCAAAAGAAGAATTAATTTAGAGCTTGGGCAGAAGGCCATGAAGAGTTCTAAGCAAAAGTGATGTGGTCTGGAAGCTACACCCAGGATGGCCTGGTCAAGAAAGCACCTAGAAAAAGGACACAGAGCTAGGAGGCAGTGCAACAAGTCTGAGTTGGTTGGTGTTAATTAATCTAAATTTAGGAAGGTGAAACGGGGGGACTGGCAAGGCTGTTGACTGAGGGGATGGGGCTAGGGGACCTAGATTAGCTCTAGTTGGCTCACTCTAGTATTTGACAGTTTAGCATTAACTCAAAAAATGTTAACTTGATACCCACAAAATGGGTAAAAATAGCTCTGGGTGAAATTCAATTCTATTTCTGTATTTGAAATCTCAGCAATAATTGATCTTACAGGAAAAAATGGGTTTTACGGAAAAAGTGTCAAGATGTGAAATGTGAAAAGAGAAGCCATATTTGAATAATTCTGTGAAAGTGTTCAGCATCTGTTCTGATCCTTTACACAGGACACTTTCATGGGAGGAATACTTATACCATTTTCAACTTTGATAGGGATCAAAGAAATATATATTTTAAAACAGGTTTCAACTCTATGTTACCCAGAAAGGCCTCTGACTTTTTAGAATAAGAACATGTGGACTGGATACCAGGGAAGAAATGAATGATTGTATCTAAGAAACCAACAGGTGAGTCCCTGTTGATCTGGAAAGTAATGTCTCATAAAATGGAGTTCTCAGCCCTTCAGTGAATCTGGCCTACATTTTAACTGAAGATATGTAAAGCTAGCTTGGTAAGATGGTCATGTGAAAAAAAAATTTTGGAGAGAATTTTACTGCATAAGAGAATGCTATAAGAGAATCTCAAAACCCAAAAAATTATCTTGGTAGGCCAGAGTAATAGGCAAGATGATAAAATTAGTAAAGGAAAATGTGAACACACAAAAAAAATGCATACATACAGGATGGGGAACATGTGGTTTAGTAGCAGCATGTGTGAAAACAATTTCGGGGTTGTTGGCTGAAAGTAATTTCAATTTGAATCAACTGTTGAACACTCTAGTGTTTCACACGCTACTGTGGTCTTCACTGAAGTAAAGCATTTGCTCTGGCCTCACTTAAGTCGGGGCTTCAGAATCACTGAGAAGTGTGGAGCTTTTGATATAAACATGTTGGGTAAAGCTACTTAAACATATTTCACTAAGTTTAATCAAAGAGAGGTTTGCTAGTTATCACAGAGGCCCTATGCTTATAAAGCTAATGAGGTTAGCAGAAGATACAGTGAGTGCTTGCCAAACCAGAGGCAGCACACAACCATACTCTGTAGGAAGGAGCCCTGATATATCAGACTGCAGTGATATGAAATTTAGGCTTGAGCGATGGAGGCTAGTCAAAATGATAATACCGTCCCTCTACTGCTCATCACACACAACACTAAGCAGTACAAATATGTTGCCTGCATTGTCTGAAGGCGGGACTCCTCTATCACCTAACAGCTCTGGGCCCTGTGCTAGGGTTTGCTTTTTGGGAATCTTGCATACCACTATACCAGTGGCACTGTTAGGGTTTGCTTTTTGGATGGTCAAAGGGGAACAGGATTGTGAGAAGTAGTGTGACCATGACCTAATGCCGACCCCCTGCAAGCACAGGAAGTGCTGTGGCCACTGGGAGGAGGTCTCCTGGCACCTCTTACTCCCTCTCCTCAGTGTACAAACTGGGATCTGTTTCTTCCAAACATAACACTTACCTCATCTGGTAAATGGTGGTCAAGTTTCTCCTTAATGTCTATGAAAAACATAGAAAACAAGCCAGTGTGATTTCTAAACTGAGATTTTTTTTTATGTTGCTATGTGCTATTGTCCTTCTTTGTACAGTATATTATTTATCGTCAGGAAAAAGATCACTTAGATCCTAGTGCATATGCTTAAAAATAACAGACAAGAGTCAGAGTCTCAGGGCTGGAGAGATAGCTAAGCAGTCTAAGCATCTGCCTGGCAAGTGCAAGGACCTGGGTTCAATCCCCTGTACTGCATGCTGTACTGCCGTGCCAGCCACTGAAACTGGGAGTGGTGGTACACACCTGTAAACCCAGTGCTGGGAAGCTCAGACAGGAGGATCACTATGGGTCTGAGCTGTGTAGTAAGACCATGTACCAAATAAATAAATAAATAAAAGTTAAAATGATAAAAATTAAAAAAGTCTCTCATGCACTTTACTTAAGAGAAAGAAGTCACATTATGTAATCAGAAACTTTTAACCTCAATATAGGATATTTTCTGAGAGGCTTCCTCAATTATCGAATAACACATGTCTATATACACATACTTCTCATACGTATAACTTGAGTATCTCAAACATTAAGTGTGCAGAACTTAAAAATTGTTAGAAAACAGTAATTATGATGCTGAAAGGACCCAGAATTATGTTGAGAAAAATAAGTAAAAAAACTGAAAATTATTTACAGAAGATATTTCATGTCTTTACAAATAAGATCTGATGGGTTACTATGGAAGACTATTTTCTTATAAATTTCTAATAATAAGAATATTCTAAAGGTGGTGGAGAATATCTTGACAATAAAGACATTTTGACAGAGTTTGGATGAATAGAAACTGGTTGGATCAGACGAGCTTAAGGCTCCTTCAAGCATAAACTCTATTATTTCACGATAACTTTTTCCCCTTAAAGGCCTCTAGTGTCACCTTTGAAGCCGACACAGTGATCTGAGAATGAAAGCCTTTGAAACAAGGGCTTCTAGAAACTGGGTTTCTGGTAGCTCAGAAGCCAAAGGAAGGAATGCAAGAGGACATGGTAAAGAAAAACTTCAATATTTTTCCTGTACAGTGTAAAGCAAATCATAAGAAATGTAAGGACAAATTGACCAACATTGCAAGAAATTTTAACAACCCCTCTTTTAGAGACTGATGGTAAGGATAGAAAATATTTGAATACCACAATCAAGAGGTTCAGTGTGATGGGTACATTTAGGACTCCGTCCCCTCATTTAGCTCCCACCCACAGAATCACGGTTTGAAATGCATGGAATATTTTTTTTTTTTAGGCTAGGAACCAAGCCACAAGAAATTCTGTGCAACTGCTATCTGTCTTATAAGTAAATAAATGAGTGAATGATGGCTAAAAGCATAGCTCAGCAGTAAGCTCCTTGTCTAGCATTCTCAAGGCCCTGGATTCAAGCTCTAGCATCCACACTACACCAAATAACAAGGAAGGAGTAAACAGTAAAGTTAAAGAAAATAGAAGGAAGGGAAAACAAGCATGAGTAAATTCAAATAAAGTGGAACACAGAAGTGATAAAAGAAATGAACAAAAATGACAAAACAAAGATATACTGTAGAAGATTAACAAAGGAGAACCTTTGAAAAGGTTAATAAGATATCATAAATTAACAGAACTGATCAACAAAAGTTGAGAAAAGAATATCAAGAATGAATGAACATAAGTTCAAGAGACTAAAAGAATATACCAGGAAAAACTGCCATTGAGTTTGAATGTGTCCATGAAATGAAGAATTTTAAAGAAAAATTCTACTTATAACTGAAACAAAGAGAGAAACTTGAATAGTCTTACAGCTTATTAAATAAACTTATTTGGCAAAAATCTCCTAGACCTTTTGCTGAAGAAAGCCAAACTAATAAACATCAGGTTCAGATAGTCTTTAAGAACAGAATCAGAGAAGAACAAACTGCTTGTAGACAAAGTCAAACATGCCCAAGAAAAAAAACAGGTGATTTTTTTTCAACAAATGTAAAAATCTTAAGTAAATGTTAATAAACTGAATATATCAATGTATAAAATACATCATAACTAATCTGTGTTTTTATCAATAATGGAAAAGGTTTTCTTTTTGGTGGGATATTAAATCCGGAGCCTCTTACATGCCAAGCAATCACCCCATCACTGAGCCATACACCCAGGCTGCAAAAATAATTTAACTTTAGAAAAGTAAAAATAATACTCTCTATATAAAATTAAATAAGAAAAACCACATGGCTTATCAGCAGACATTGAGAAACATTTAAGAAATTTTACCTTTGTGACTTGCAAAACAAAAAATTTTAGTAAACTAGGATTAACCTCAGGTTGTGGTTTCCAAAAAGTGAAAACTCTCAATAAGCAAGGATCAAAAGCATGTATCACACTCATTGGTGAAATGTCAGCAGGCTTCCCTCCACAATCAGCAGTAGGCTACAGGTTTATGCTGGCCTCACTTTTTCTTTTTCTTTTTTTGCAGTACCAGGGATCAAACTCTAGACTTTGCACTTGCCAGACAGACCTTTATGCTGCTGAGCTATTTCCCCAGCCCTAGCCCTACTTCTTGTTGAACACTGTGTTACACATGCTAGCTGTGGTGGTAGTACTGAGGACAGCTTATTAGGGGTAGCGGGTCAGTCAGCCCTTGAGGGAGTCAGTACAAAAGATAAGAACACAGTACGGACATGATATTCTGCCCAAATACTATTAGTACAAATTTTTCTTCTTGTTGAATTAAGTGAAAGTAGCTGTGTATCTATCCTAACTATTTTGTACATACAGATACAAAATGGTTCTTTGTTTGTATCCCCTTTTTCTGTTTAGTTTTGTCAGGGATGGGTATTTAATTGCCATTTAAATATTGTGGGTGCATGAATTCAGCATGTCTGCATCTTGTTCGATGAATAACCACTATGAAGACAACAATATGCAATGTTATAATTATTGAAACTGTCCTATTAATCTGTTTTGAAACTGTCTCATTGCTATTTGTTTCTCAATAAAATTAATAATAAAAACAAAAGAACACAGTACAACTGTGGCCAGAAGCACATTTGTTACAAGCCAGGCCTTAAGCTACAGATAAGTGATCAGGCCTACCCAAGAGGTAAACAACAAATCAGTACTAACCTCAGTGGCCCACATAGGTAGCTGGAACCCCTGGCTCTCTGTTCTTCCCATGTACCCTTGCTATGTGCTCTGCTCCCTATTGGAGTAATACTACCTAAGCGGCTACTCTTATTGGTTGATTATGGCTGTGTCCCACACTGAACCCACCTTGTGATTTTGCTCCCACCTCATGATTTTGCTTTATGAAAATTACTCTGTAAAATGGGGTCTGTGCATTTTTTGGATCCCTGCCTTTCCTTCAGGAGCTATCTCTCTCAAATATTTCCTGTCCTTAGAATTCATTGTTTTTTGGGAACACAAATTTGGCATACCTGACATCTAGCAGTTTGAATGTTTTTATTTATTTCCTCTCTATCAGTAGGACAAGAAAAATAAATGAGTGAAAAGCAAGATCTAAAACTGATTTATAGATATATGATTGAGGGCTGGGGTCTCAGCTCCTGCCTGGCAAATGCCTGCCTGGGTTCCATCTCTGGTACCATATGCATGCCAGCCCTGGGTGCTGAGCCAGGCACTGAAACCAGGTATGGTGGTACCATCTGTAATCCCAGTGCTGGGGAGGCTGAGACTGGAGGATCACTATGAATTGAGCTGTGTGGCAATTATTTTAAAAATAAATAAATACTTTTAAACAGTCTTATATGATTGATTACACAGAATACCTAAGAGAAATACATATAAAATTTGAAACTGGCTAGAAGCTTCAGTATATTACCAGGTAATAACTTCAATATGAAAAATTTTGTTCCTCTGTGCCAGTAACAGTCAAAGTAATTTTAAAATTAGAACACTGTGCTTATTTTTCTTGACCTTCATTTTCTGTTCTTCAATAGGCACCTTACCATGTACGCACAGGATGATAAAAAAATAATTAAGGAAAACAAGTAACCTAATTATACTGCAGAACTCCAAGAGGCAGGGACCATAATTTCATGGAAGGCTCTCTGTTCTATGGCTCCCATGGAAACATCCCATCTTGAAAACATGAGGCACTGTAGATGGGTTACCTTGAACTGTGTTGAATCACACTGTTATTGGAGACACAAGCCTCTGCAGATCAGACTGTGCCTCAAATGAAAACTGAAGTAGGGATCTTCCTTTCTACATAGCTTGTAACAAAGTCAGCAGGAACCAGCCAGCCTAAGTGTCATCCCACCAGAAAGGAGACAGCTGCACAGGGAGACAGACACGGGGCAAAGCCCTTCCACACCAGCTGTCACCATCCACAGAAAGGTTATGCTGGGAGTTACCTGAAAAGGGTCTGTCGGAATCTCACTACAATTAGGCAGAGGATGACACTAAATTTTAAGAATTACTTTATCTCATGATAATCCCTCTACTTTTATTAGAGGGTTAACTACAGCTGTCAGTATGGGCTAGGTCTGCTGGTGTTTCTAGTAGTCTCTCCCACCAGTGGATTGTTTTGTTATAATTTCTCACAAATGGCAATACAAATAAGATAAAACTGAACTTTCTACATGTATTTATACTCAACTTAGGAATACACTAAATGACAATAGTTATCTGAAAACTATTGCCTCCTTTTTGAGGTACTAGGGATTGAACCCAGGGCCTACCAAATGCATGAGAAGTGCTCTAGAGCTGTTATATTCCCAGTCCTTTTAATATTTTATATTAAGACGGTCTTCTTAAGGGGCCTATGGTAGCCTTTAACTTGTGATACTCCCGACTCAGCTCCCAAGTAACTGGGATTATAGGCAGTGCCACCATACTTAGCTACAGTACTTTTAGAAACAGGCTAAAAGCTAAATAACTTTCACACTCAAAATAAAAGTAGGGTATTGCTTTCCTATTTATTGGCTTGCTAACTGGTCAGCTGTCCATTTGTAAAGTGTAATAATATATAGCAGTAAAATTATGCTGAGATAAATTTATTGATATGTAAAATATTCATGGTACACTGCTGAGTTTTAAAAAGTACAGAAGTCTCTGAAATATTCATAGCTGAGGTGCTACACAGTTTCATTTTGTGCAAAAATTAGCAACAAAACAGTGTCTTGCTGCTGGCAGTGTCAGTGGAAGCTAGCCTTTCCTTACTACGGTTCTCCTGCGTGCATCTGGCCTGGGCTCTTTCAGAGCCTCCGGGGGAGTGCCAACATCCATTGCCATCCTTCTCTTAGTCTGCACTATTAGCAAGGGACTGAGAGGAGCTTAGCCCGAGACATGGGAAGCAGGCTACAGATGACAATTCTGGGCATGCGATGAAGTGCCATTTACCACCCATGCTGTGTTTCTTTTCTGCTGAATAACTTGCCCTAGCTTCGAAGTGAGGCTTCCACGCCTTGTGCTCCACTGCCTCCACACTGTGTCCACCAACCTCCCACTAGTCCAGTGCACCTCGGTCCAGGGCAGTGTGCATCTCCAAACGGTTGTCTACGCAGTCCCCACGCCACAGCTACCCTCCAGGCCCTGCTGAGCCTCACCTCTCCAGCTCCCCAGGCCCATACTGGGTCTCCCCTGCCTCTATTGCTGGGCTTGTCCTTAGCACACAACTGGGTGGTTGACATGAACTTAGCATTTCCTGTACTCAGCAGTGGTTCTCCTCTTATCCTTACCCAGCTTCTAGTATGTAATTCTTTCTTTCTTTTTTTTTGGTGGAACCGGGGATTGAACTCAGGCCCTTGTGCTTGCCAGGGAAGCACTTACTCCACTGAGCTATCTCCCCAGCCCTCTAGTATGCAATTCTATTACAGTAGGTTCTCAAGGCCAGAAGATGTTTTAAAGTGAGATAATTTTGCCACATGTATTTTGACTATAAACAATCTTTCTCTTCTGATCTATTTGCCTCCCTCTTTTTGCTTTCTTAAGAGCAAAGGATGGTATTTTTGTTGTACTTCACTCTTCTCTCTCTTTCTCGGGCTCCCTCTGAGATCTTCAGCCTCTATTTAGCTGCATCAACAGGCAACAAATCCTCAGTGCAGTCAACAAATGGTTCTCTCATTCCATTCCCGGGTACTCTGGGTGCCACAACCTGTAGGTCCCGTCCCCTTGAAGACTCTGGACCTTTTTGTTTTCTTCTAGTTCTTGCTTTTCAGGACTTTGGGGAACTATGTTATATATCTGCTTATTCACCCACTCATTCGCTTCAACATTTAGTCACTTAGTGCCTTCAAGTGCAGGGCACTGTTACTGAAACTCACAGTTGTGTGTCTTGCTTTCCCAAGTACCCTAGATGCTCCTGTAGCAAAAGCTGTCTGCTCCAATTATTTGTCACCAGAGCATCTAGCATTTAACTGACTAAAAGGAGAAAGAAAAGAACAAGGCAAAAGGCTGCAGTTTTCACTTCAAACTATCCTCTCCATGTGCGGCTTGATTTCAGATAGTATAAAAGAGGAGGAAAAACTGGCTCTAGCAGAGCAAGTAGAGCTTTCATTTTTTTCTAAGCTTCTGCCTTAGACAAAGTAAGACAGTGACACAAGTGCAACATTCTTCTAAGCTGCAGAATATTTTATAAATATGAAGTGTCATCATCATCCTGGGGTATATCATTCATATCTTACAATGAAAAGTTGAATCACAAGTAAGCAACCAAATCATCATTTTGTAAGCTCCTGCAACGAGCAGCAAAATACAGCCAGAAAAAGCTGACAGCCTGACAAAATCCAAATGGAAAATAAAAATAAGCAAGAGCAGCCACACAGCCAGAGAGCAAAGCTGCACTGCTTGGAGGAAGAACTCCTAATAGCCTCCGCACTCCTCCTGCTCACTCCCATCTGTCTGCATTTAAGTAAGCCCAGCTACCGCAGGCCTGGCAGCTGTGGAGAAGAAGGGACATATGTCTGTCCTGGGAGTCTGAATGGCTGCAGCAGGCAGAGCCCAACAAGAAAGCACAGTGCCACCAGCACAGCTCATGTGCAGACCAACAATAATTTATAGTGTGTCAAGCACAGATGAGCCAACAGGCTCTCCCAGTAGTGAGACCACAGGAAATAATGACAACCCTTGGTCTAGAGAGGAAGTTGGCAGTGTCCCATGTGGGCAGGAGTGCTGCAGTCTAGGGGTCTCCCCAGCAGCGAAGCATACTGAGCTCAGGCTACAATGAGGTTTCTGATGGAGAAGGGACTGGAAAGGAAGGCACACTTGCTTCTTGTTGTGGTGTAATCATGGCAAAACTTTCAAGGAGCAATCTTAACTTTGAGAAATGCCACCTCCTTGACTCTAGTCTCACTGCGAGTCCTGGCTTCTGCTTGACCCCAGCCTTCACCCTGTCTGCATGTCCCGGCCTGTGTGCAGGACCTCTCTGTGCTTCCATAATCTGAGGTGTCTGCTAAGCAGTAACCAGGTAGTATAACTTTTCTGAAAGCCCAATAATATAGCCTTTGAAGAATAGATGGTCCATTTTCAGATGATGATACTGGTACAAAGATATGAAGAGAAAACATGTTCATACCATGAGCTAGTGACAAGGACAGAGAGAGGCAGTGTACTGCTATCACATCTACAAGTGACAGAAAGAGGAAACTAGCACTCAAAGGCATTTGTTATGAACCAGAGTAGGTAGATGCTTGCCCATACTTTGCCCAAGTTCAAAATCTATTATTATCCTATTTGCTAGGCTCGAGAAAAGTAAGCAAGATTCCCTAAATAGTGTAGGCCCTAAGGATGGAGATGAAGTTCGTGCCAGGGTCTGCTCTTCATTTTAGCCTGTACCACCTAGAGATTTCTGAATGCAAGAAGGTAACAGAATAGTTAAGTCGCAAAACAATTTGTTCTTTATACTCTGTTCATAGTGAAACAACAGGCCAATGGTATGAATATCAGGGAATAACATGGACCCAAGATACCATCGGAATTGTGGAAGGTGAGGCTGGAAGTCAGTGGGAAGGGTTATTGTTGAAAATCTTGTTTCTATGGTATGACCATTGCTTTGTAATTTGTGGGAACCCTGAAGGACTCGAGAGAGGTAGCTTTTTACCTCCAGGCAGCTCCTGCCTCCACAGGATGATGAACCTAAAAGCTCAGGATCTTCTCTGGGAATGCTTGGCATTAAGCACCCAACAGTGGTCTGGGTGGTTCCACTGGCTGCCAAGCTTGGGCATGACAGTGGCAGCTGGAACACACAGCTCTCTACAGAGTTGGGACAGGAGCTCATGCACTGCCCGCTCAGCCTTGCCTTGTACTCACAGCAAGAAAATCACTTCCTGGATCCCTGGAATGGGTACTTCTGCCTCCAACTGCCACTCCCCATAGAGCTGAGATCACTCACCAGTGGCTGGTTAGGCCAGCTCACCACCAAGCAGGACCTGTATCATCACACCATAACGTGATTGGTAGGTGACTTTTTATGTTGTGTACAAAAAATTGGCCTTGCCATTCTATAGAAAGGAGTACCTTCAGCAGATACGTTCTATGCATGCAAAAGGTTCTTCTGGATAAATGATGAAAAGAAATCACCATGGAATCTCACACAGCCTGAACTGGAAAAAAGAATCCTTTTTCAGCCTGGTTTTCCATTAGCAGTGACAGGAAGGAAACCTGCTCAGCAGTCAGTCCTAGGCTTCCCTGGGACAGATCTGCTTCTTTATCCAGCTGTCCTCCAAGACCTCTTCAGTTGATGTTATTTACAGCCCCAAACACCCTCTACCCTTCGCTTACAATTTTTAAGGTCAAAATTCAACCAAGTCTCAAATCTGTCTCTTCGGAGCAGTTACCAGCAGAATAGAAAGTAGCCTGTGTGTCTCATCCATGGCTTGGTTAAGATGAATTTTGCTACTGTGTTAGAATTCCACCCCTTCCTAGTATCTTATTGTGAGAAGTGTCATTCATGAAGTTGGAACAGCTTAACATTCTTGCATAGTTACCACCTAGCTTTTAACATCAATATTATGACATGTTTGCCATATCACATAACTGTGTCTCTATACAATAAAGCTTTCAATTGCACATTCTTTTTCATGACCTTTATTCCTCTGAAGTAGAGCCGGGGGTGGGGGAGCGCATGGTGGGGCACCTTTGGGCTTGAAGCCTGGCTGCCCACCGTAGCCTGCAGACCTTGGCCAGGAATGTGATTAGGGAGAGCTTCAGTTTCCCTGTTTTCATGTGTGACCGCACCTGGGAGGGACTGTGATGGGGGATATGGTGTGGAAAGTCCTGGCATGCAGTAAATTCAATACATGGTGGGGAAATGTAGGCAATTTTGTCCCCACACTGTTCTCTTCTCTCTATCTATAAGACAAAATTCATTCAGTCAAAAACCAGCAGCATTAATGCAGAAGCAGCTGAAGAAAGAATGGTAAAGACCACCATTAGAGCTGGGTGAAAGCTACACAGTGGTCCCTTATGCTTTTACTGTTCACTTCTACATGGCAAAATAATAAAATGCTAGGAAGGAAAAAAGCAAATTGACCATTAGATTTTTGTTGTACAAAAAAGGAAAAAGGAAAAAGAAGGAGGGTAATTGGATAATTTATATTTCTTTTTTTTAATTTACCTTTTTCTTAAAAGAATACAAAATAGTGATTAGAAATGATACAAAATTTCACTAAACAAAGTGTTAGAAATTCAATAATGGTTGCTGTACTATACGATGTTATCTTCAAATTAGCTGTTCAGATTACCAGATGTAATTACAAAACTGGTTTAAAGAAAAAAAATACATGAACTATTAAATAAGAAACCAATGGAGAATTATGAAGCTACGATGTGGCAATGCTGGAGTTAAGGGTGCAGGGTTGGGGAGCCCTATAAGTTCCCTCCTTCGTGGCTGTGAGGCAGGTGGGCGAGCAGGAAGCATGAGTGAGGCCTGGGTATCTGGTAAAAGCTCCCTGAGTGATTTGGTTCACTCTTGGGTGAGAGCCCCTCTATAGGCAGAGAAGTGTAAGACCACACTTTCCAGCATATTAATTGTGAGAATAAATATTTTGCATAATGCAAACATTGTGCCTCTAGCTAATTTGCAGGCAAATGACATAGCATGAGAAGTGTTTGATTTAGCAGAATAAAATTACTTCTAACTAAATAGCCTCCCTGTGTTAAATCAGGGGCGAGTTAACAAAGGGCCCAATTAGACCACATTCTCCTACATCACTTACCAACTGTCTAGACTTCTAAGCAAAGGCATTCCATCAGTGGCTTTCAGAATTAGGGATTTGGAGAAATTTGGAAGGAAAAAACGGTGTTGATCATGATAAGCACAGAGGTACAAGGAAAGACTTCACTTTTTAAAATTTTACAACAGAAGTATTGCCTTCCAGTTCTCCTTTAATCCCTCCCCTGCTGAGGTTCATCCTCCCTTGTTTTCCTTCACTGGCAGCTAGAGGCTGGGAGATGGCTGTCATGAAATCACTGGGTAGGACAGTAGTCAGGGAACCATCACCAAAGGGGAAGTACTGTCTCAGTGGTGTGGGATCCTAAGTGAGAGGCGTGATCCGACAGGTGAAGCCAGGCCACCACTGGGGAACAAAGGCATCTGCAATGCTGTGGGCTTCCTAAATGGGTCTGGGGAGGAGAAAGCTGTCAACAGAAAAGAGACCCCAAATGAACATACATATATACATCCTTCCTCAGGACCTGGAGGAATTTTTATATCTCTGTGTTATGGACTGAACCATGCCCCCCTAAATGTACATGTTGAAGTCCTAATCTCCAAGCTGACTGTGTTTGGTTAGAGGGCTTTCAAGACGGTAAGTGAGACTCAGCAAAGTCATAAGGCGAGGGCTCTGACCCAACAGGACCAATGTCTTACAAGAAGTGGAAGGGCCACCAGGAGGCGGGGAGGCATACAGCAAGAGTCACAAGTGGACCCCTGAGAAGGCGGACGGCTACCAGTCTGGGCCAGACAGGCTCCTCATGAGAAACACACAAAGCTCTAAGGGCTCCCAGACTGTGAGAAGACACAGTTCTGTTGTCCAGGTTGTTCAGTCTCTGGCACTTTGTTATAGCATCACCAGCACACTAATATATGAAACAGAGACAGTGTTGGACACAGAGGTGAAGTTTTCAGCCTGCAAGACCAGTCAGAAGTGCTATTTAAGATGAGCCTTGCTGCAGATGGATTTAGATGCTAAGAGATGAAAGTCAGGCATCCTAAGAGGAAGCGAATGTTCAAAGCCTGTCCAGGGCATAGAGCTGGTTTGGTTGGGATATAAGATTGAACACAAAGTGAAAGTTAGATGTGGTTGGATACATAGAACGTAAAAGGGCCTACATGCAAGGTTCTGGTGCTTAGTTAAGATGTTTCTCAGAGGAAAAGGGGGCCTTGAACAGGTTTGAAACAAGAGAATAAGACTGGTATGTGTGCTAAAAAGAGACCTGGCACAGAATAAACATTAATGTCAATCATTTTTAACCCTCAAAACCACCATTTTCACCGTGAGAAAGTTGAAGTTCTCAGAGGGGAAATGACTTGTACAGGCCCCCATAGCTGGTCAGGAGTGGAGCTCGACTTCCAAGTTCACGCCTAACATCAAAGCAAATGCTGACATTGCACATCCTGACATTTAAAGCCTCTAACCACCCTCCCATGTTACCCTCTCCCTCTCTTCCAAACAGAATTTTCACACTGCTTTTTGGGTGGCATAACAGGAAAATCAACTGCAAAAGTTTCCAATGATGGGTACCTCCAGAAATATTCAGCTTTCCAAACAAAGCCAGATGGAAACAAGTTCTTGTTGCTCCTTCTCTACTAAACACTGTCGAGGGGTCAAGTTGAAAACTTTCCTGATATGTCCTGTAGGATGGAAGTACCAACAATGATAACTTGGACAGAAGGTCACGGCCTTGCATGAATTAGCAGCCATCCTGTGTGGACTATATTTTCAAGGCAGAATCTGCAGCCACTCTCAAATACTCCCTGCTCCTCAAACTCCGCAAGACTGCCTCTCTTAATTACAGAGCACCTGAGATTAGAAAACTTATAAATAAGAGGTCAGTTGTGGCTTCTGGCTCTGCACGTCCACAGTATGGCTCCAGAATCTGCTTGCTTGGCCCCTGGTGAGAGCCTCAAAGTTGAGACAAGTGAGCAAAGAGAGATATCATAGCAACAGAGAAGCTGAGGGAGCAGAGCTTGCCTTTAACAACCTGCTCTCATGAGAATGAAGCCATTCCTATGAGAGAGGCATTATTCTCTTAACAGTTGCATTTTTAACTGATTAATTTGTTGATTGCAGTACTGGTAACTAAGCCCGAGGCCTTTGTACTGATTTACATCTCCAGCCCTTTTTATTTATTATTTGTTTGTTTGTTTGTTTTAAAAAAAATTGAGTCAGGGTTCTCACTAAATCACTGTTATGTAGGCAGGGCTTGAATTTGTGATCCTTCTGCCTCAGCCTCCCAGAGTCCTGGGGTTGCAGGAATGCTCCACAGCACCCAGCTTCTAACTGCCTCTGAAAAGTTCAGCCTTATTCATTACATTGAGGACTATGTTTCAACATGAGTTCTGGGGAGGACAAACCACGTTCAAACTACAACAAATAAGCATCTATCATCTATGACGACACAATGCTCTTTGCTGTACGTGAATGACAGATATAACAAGGAATGCCAAAATCTCTTGATGTTTTTGCTCAGCTACTCTTCCAAAATCTCATGAAAATTAACTTTTTTCAAGATTAAGCTTGCATTTTTAATTAATTTTTTCAAGATTAAGCTTAAAAAGTTAATGCTCTGAAAATACAAAAATGAAATTATATCTTAGCATGCATCCGTAGAAAAATTCACATATTCTTAAATGTGTTCAAGAACAAAGATTTTTACTTTGTTCAGGAACAAAGATTTTCACTATTTTGTTAGCAATATTTACATGTGTAACTTCAGTAGTGACATTACTCCAAGTCACCACTGTGTCCAACAGTATGCCACAAGGAGGATGAAACAGCTCTAAGCATCACTTCCGCTCTCCTAACAGGCTGTACAACTACTGTGTGCCAGCCCAGGATTTGTCAGGATAAACACACTAGCCACACCAGCAATTCCGGACAGTCCTTCTGGAACAAACTGTGTCAGACAGACTCATTTTAAACTTCAGAATACTATTCTGAGAGCTATTGCTTTGGTAAACTGGCTGCATGTTAGCGTTTTCTTGGCTATTTGTTCCTCTAAAGTCACGCTCTATGGTTTCTTTGTGAAATGTTTTCTATAGCACCAGCTACCTTCCACCTTCAAGAAGTTGGCAGGGGTAAAGTGGGTATGTGTGCACGTGCCTAGGTGTGTCTGTGTTGGTTGGGAGCATCCCCTTTTCTTTCTTTAAAGATACTCTTATATTCTTTCCAAACTGCATCATAATACTTAGATATTGCTCTTATCTGTACACAGGGTCTCACTGCAATGCTGATTTCCCAGAGCAGGAACAAAGTCTACTACTGCCCCTTAAATGTTTGCTGAACGAGTGAATGACTATTTCAGTTGTGAGCGCTATCTTCAGAGTCCAAGCTGTTGAAATATTCTCCATGGTGGCAGTTGTCAAAATTTTTAAAAATATCAATGCGTGCATATAAAAGCATTTCAACATAGGCTTAAAACTGTGCCTAAGTTTTGAGAAGTAGGTCTGATTAGAGCAGGGAGTGCGTACATACTTGCCTGAGCCCTGCTCCACAGGACTCCAGCTGCCTGGAGGTAGAGCAGGACGTCAGTACTGGATTTCTGACATTTCCTCAGGTACTTCTGATAAAGCTCTAGGTCAGGAATTCCCAGAGCAGAGGTATCAGACAGTACATTTTACCTTTCTTTATCTCTAAGCCCAGTCATCTCTCTTAGCCAACTTTGGTTGTGAAGATGAAACCAAAATGTTCCCAGCTAGCACTCTCCTTGGAAAGAACAGCTAGACATTTGGCTGGAATGAGCTATCATTTCTGCCTGTTTAGCAGAAATACCACTACTTAATGACTCAGTGGCATGATTACACTATATCCAACCAGGAAATAAAAATGGCTTTGAGTGGGACTGGATAAAAAGATAGGGACAGGAGAGTGGGTATAAATGAGGACTGTGTCACACAAATTATGTGATGTGGAGAGGACAAGCCCTCACATCATATCACTGATTGCAAACACAACCTTACACCTGAATTGTTTTATTTGGTTTAGGGTCTCACCACGCAGCTCATATGTGGATTCATAGTGATCCTCCTTCTCAGCCTCCCCAGTGCTAGGATCACAGGCATGGGCCACCACATCTGGTTTTGGTTGCTGGCTTGACATGGGGCTGGCACAGCGTGCGGTGCTGGGGATCAATGTGGGTCCTTGTGCTTGCCAGGCAGGTGCTTAGACTGCCGAACTATCTCGCTGGCTCCCTTCATTTGCTGTTTTAAGCAGCAAATTTTAAGGGATTTGTGAATTGTAAATCAGTATCATTCATAACCTAAAGCATACAGCAGTGTGGGAATTAGGGAAAACTCATTTCTAGGAGAGAGGCTTTTTTTTTTTTTTTTTTTTTTGTAATGTCAGCCATCCTTCAGTTGCTGTAAAATCACAAAATAAAGTAGCATTTCTCTGTCACTTAACTAAGAATGATGGAAGACAAGGCAGCCTGGCTTTAATTGACAGTAAAAGTCTTTCCCCTGTTCAAATTTCAATTCTTATGCAGCAGCGTCTGCATTTGGTGAAGGCCAATGCACAAAGTCCAAAATCCACTACACTTCTTTTGACTTCTACCCCCAGGATTGTGATTACAGTTTCATAATTCAAGTAATGGGATTAATGGCCAGGGATGTGACATTTAGTGGAAGTGGAACTGACCTTTGTTAATAATGCTTGATAGCTTGACAGACTGGGAGGAGATATGACCAGTTAAAACGGGGTAGAGAAGAACACTATTAGTTAAAATAGAGATATGTATGGCATTTTTAAAAAAAGGTATAACTTCTACATGTTCTGTGGAGGTCACTGGATGACTCCTAGGTGATAAATATTTTATAAACCCATTGATTAGAATGCTCCTTAACAAGGAGTAAATTACAAAAACTCTGAGTTTTGAAAAATGCCACTGGGCTACTCAGAGAGAAAAATCATGGAAGCTGCACTGTGAAACAGCTGCGCACTACCACTTATAAGCAGTGTGCGTTGGTCTCACCAGCTGCTGGGAGGGAGGGAAACTGCTGAGCAGGCAGCTACAGCCAAACCAACCTCCTCCCTGTAATTAGAGCTGTGTGTGTGTGGTGGGGGAGGTAGAGAGATAGAACATGTGGCCTCCAATTTGGGGGAGGGAAGAACGTTGATTAGGTTCCTTTCAAGAGATTTCAATTCAAGAAGCCAGCTTGGCGTGACCTTGGACTTGCCCTCGAGGCTGCTCTGCTGCCCAGGAAGGCAGCTGGTAGCCACAGGACGGCCTATCCAGAGAGATGCTGTCACCGTAAAGTGCACTTGACTCCAAAGATGAGCACGAAAGATTTCAATAATTTTCAGTAGCAACTACATGGTAAAATATTTTGGAAATATACTGGGTCAAGTAAAATATATTAAAATTCACTGTTCTTCTAATTTTCTTTTAACACGGCTGCTAGAAAACTTCATACACACTCCCTGCCTTTCTTACCTGTTGAATGTGATTTTTGGTGGGAACCTTACAGATGAGGGTTCAGATGGGCAGAGTCCTTGGGGCTAGTGGCACCAAAGTAAAGCTCCACAGCTACTCCCTCGTGATACAGTCTTCAGTTTTAGGTAGTGAGGAGCAGTGGCAAGAGACCAGCTCAGCTCTGGGCTGAGCACCACTCTCTCTCTGTGCCTAGGTGGCATCTGTAGAGTGCCGACCTGGATCAAATTATTGCAGATTCTCCATGCCTGAATCATTCCCATCACTCCAAATTCAAGAATAATTCTACCAAAAGCAAACAGAATGAACCTGATAAATCTCGAGCCTCAGCCAGGACCTGTGTAGAGCAGCATCACTGCGTATCTGTGCCTGTCCTGAACAGGCTTCCAGATTCTCCTGTGACTCATAAACCCAGTGGCAGAGAGACAAAGAACAAGGAGCACAAGTTGGTGAAAGAGTCTACCTCCTGGTGAGGACTTGAGGGAATTTGAAAAAAAAGGTCTATAGATAATATTCAGAGGAAATGCTTTCAGATATGCATTAAAAAAACCACACTGTGCTGTTAATTCACTAAGAAATTTAAAGTTTTGATTTAAAGAAATCTAATGCCTTTGATTATTAAATAATGCTGTTAATTAACGCTTCCATAAAACCTAACTTTTCCCTCTTCAAAAAATCTAACAATCTACAAATCAAATTGGTAACACTTCTTAAATATTTTGATTTCTTATGTGTAAGAAGGATGTTAAAAACCAACACACAAATCAACAAGGATAGAACATCTTCTGTCAAACAAGAGTCTGACCCAAGGCTGCCCAGGCAGCTAAAGGGCTGTGCTAAAAGCTGGCGACTTGATAACCTTCTTAGAATGGCACAAGGGTTGTTTCAGTAAGTCAGGTTGGTCACACACAGATAGGGCAAGAGCTCTGGCCGAATCTGTGGTCTGGAACCCCGTCCCTTTCAGAAATGGGTAAACTGTTTCTCCAGCTGCACAGCCCTGCCAAGGGAAGGTCTGTGAGGAGGGAGGCGCGTCAGAGGGATCATGGAAGAGCTGAAGAGCCTGGGCTGCAACCTGACAAATGTAGCTTGATTTTTAGCTCTCCCACAGGGACTGGAAGAACACGGGCAAGTCGTGTCGCAGGTCTGAGCTGCTCTGCTGGAAGGCAGTGGAAGAAGCTGTACACATCAGGTGACGTCGTGGAAAAAGTTCCTCTAAACATTCCTTCTTATCCCAAAGGCCAGAAAATCTTTAGCATAATTTATTATCACAGTAAAATGTAGCTGGCCACCAGGCAGAGGTTAAAAACAACTATCATTACAAACATATAAGCACCTAGGTCAGTAATGGCAAACCAGCCACACTTACAAACTCCTTACATTGCAATTAAACCGGAACACTGAAGTTTTAATTTAGAAAAACAGTTCTCCATTAACATCTTTTGTCTTTAAAAAACAAAACACCAATAGCAGAGCTTTCAATGATGCAAACAGCTTTTGCTGAACGGTAAAAGCCCACAACTGGCACACTTCTGGTGACAAATGCGACCTGTGCTGCTGTGTGCAAGTGCTAACTCGGCTCGTGTGCAACAGAGACGGCTCTGTGCCCACTGCAGCACATGTGCCACATTTGCCACCACTGGCTTAGATCATATGCCGCAGTAAGTCCAGGAAAAGAAAGCACAGGGCAAAAGCAGCGAGCAATATCCCCAAATAATCCAGGTCAGGCCACTGAAGCCACTGGATGGAAGGGGGGCTGGGACAGGAAGCTCCCAAAGGCCCCACGTATAGCACCGGAGACCGCCTATCTCAAAGCACACCCTGACTCCGTTCTGTCTGGTCACCGCCTTACCCCAGATATCAAACTCAGTGCTGAGGTGGAACAAGCTGACATCATTTGCCCATGACGTGATGTGCTACCAGGCACAGGAAATCGCTTCTGTAGTGCTTGTGCCAAAGCAAGTTCAACTTTCACCTAGTAACAGACCTCTAAATTTAATTCTTTTCCAGAAGAGGAGAGTAATTTAAATGACACTAAGAGGAAACAAAAAAGCCCAGCATGTAAGACATTCTCCTGCACAACTAGCCTGGATTCTGCAAGAAGTCATAAAAAAAGCTATATATTCTTTTACAGGATCTAAGATACCTATCAACAAAACATATTGAATGAACTTGATTAGATACTGGATTTTGAAGTGGGGAGATAAATTATAAAAGATAGTTTGGACTAACTGGGGGAAATCTGAATATAGATTTGACACTAAATAATATTATGGAGTTATTAAATTTCCTAGATGTGATAATAGTGTAGGTGGTATATGGTTAAAATATTTACAAGTAAAATGTTAAGCTGTTTGCTATAGGCCAAATGATACAGAAAAATGTACATTATATATAATTATACATGTATTATGCATACATATGTATATAATTGGAAAAGGAGAGTAAATATGACAAATAAAACAAAAGGTGAACTTTGGTAAGGCATAGGTAGGTATTTGTTTTATAATTCTCCCCATTAGTAAGTCTGAATAAAAAATTGGGAAAGAAATAGAAAGAGAAAACAAAAACTAGACACACACACACAAAATAGGAAAGAAGGAAAAAAAGATGGGCTAATAATGTTACCCTTTCTTTGTGGAGGCCCTTGACAATGATATTCAGGTCAGCTTCCCTGTGTGCCTTCTCACTCAATGTGGTTTTTAGTCTTTCACTTTAATAAATTTCATGTGTGCTCATTCAAACTGCCATAGCTGTTTTGGGTCCTTTGATGGCTGACATCAAAGCCAGACTTTAACCAAAGCTCTGACAGTGTGCTGTAAGAGGTGGATAGGAAGCCTAAGATAATGTATCAAAAACTC
This sequence comes from Ctenomys sociabilis, assembly GCA_004027165.1. Lineage (NCBI taxonomy): Eukaryota > Metazoa > Chordata > Mammalia > Rodentia > Ctenomyidae > Ctenomys > Ctenomys sociabilis. The sequence continues at coordinate 91,924 of PVKA01001384.1, read as the reverse complement.
CTGAAATTGACACCTAAAGTCCTAACAGGGTGGTCTTAAGACAGCAGGATTGAATCAAAGATTGGGGTGGCGCAGCCTCCCCCTGGGCCCTGATCCTAACGCGCCCTCTCATGTGCCATGGGCAGGTCAGGGTGCTGGCCAGCTAGGCCACCAAGGTTTCAGAGACTGCCTCTGGGCTATAACCTGCAGATCAGTCACTCATTCGCCACCACTGTCCAGTCTTCACAGTACCACATGTCAATCAACACTGCCACCAAGCCTTGAGGACAATAAGAAATATATCCAATATGCTTCTGAACACTTCCTGTGTCAGACACAGGCTAACCTCAGAAGTCCTGGATTTTATCTGGTAATAATATCAGCTCTACCAACTCAGAAATGGTTTGGGGGAGATCAAATGTACCATAGCTCTTCATAGACTTGGTAGCTACACAAGTGGTACCCTAAGTTCCACCCTGTGGGCAGCCTGTCAGCCAGAGGCTGGTCTGCAGGAGAGGCTGCCCACCTTAGTTCTGGGTGGCGTCTGTCAGTGCCCTGTCAGATCTAGTCATGTGTTAGAACACTTGCCAGGTTCCAGTGCCAGAAAGAAGCTTGGAGGTGGATGAAGAGTACCTGTGAATGCACACCACCACAGCCACCAACACACTGGGGCACACTCTGCTCAGGCTATGAAGTTTGCCCCAGGTCATCTCTGACAGAGTTTCTCCTTGACATAAAGTGGGAAAGTTTGTTTTGTAAGTTTTGCTATAGGTCAGAACTATACCACATTGGGAGCTTCAGAGTGAAGGCAGATTGCAGTAACATGGGCTACAGTGGCAGAGGAACAGAACAGCAGCCTCACAGCAACTCTGCAGAGTCTACTTTAGGATGTTGCCCAAACTACCATGGAATAAAAATGTCACTTTTGGTGAGCAAGGGCTAAAAGGATGGTGGGACAACTCTGGGGATCAAGATTACCAAATAGCACAGAGGACAATGCTCTTGTCCCACTTGTGAACAGGGTTGATTTTCAAAGTAACCTACATTAGTGATGACATTTTTTACATATTTGAGAGAATCTTACATGTTACACCAGACCATGGCATACAATCTCTTGTGGAACTGTATGTTCTGTACAAAAGCCAAGAATGGAGACGGGAGCAAAAACTCACAGCCTAGGGAGCTGTGCTGCTGACCAGGCTTCTGGGCAGCTCTGGTCCAGGGGTCACAAGCTGCTCTGTGGGCAGCTCACAGACACTGTTCCACGGGAGCAGATAGCCTTCATAACTCAGCATTCAGGTAAAAGCACTTCTTTTGCCCTTAGGTCTAGTTGGGTTTTCAGGGGAAAACTGCCTGTCTTAACTCTATCTTGTGCCCCTACACTGTGCCAGTAAGAAGCTAATATCACTGTGCTGACCTGATTTCTCCTTTATCATTTGCTGACAGGACATAAAGCTCTGACTTCTCTCACCATTAAGGTCCAAAGCTTGAGATCTTAACAGAGAAGTGAAGGCTGCTGTGAGAGCTGGGACCAGGAGGCAGTGCAGGTGCGAGGCACACATGTATCTTGAAGAAAAGAAGGAAAAGCAGATACCTGCTTTAGGTTATAAGCTTTGGAGAAATAGCCCTGAAATGGCTCAGGGACTGTGTCTCATGAGTTGGAGAGGGTGCATGACAAGTGGTTATGAGTGGATAATGTTTGCACAGATGCCTACAAACAGTATCTACTGTCACCGAGGTGTTTTTAATAGTCTCATTCAAATGTCTTTACCTAATCAATTTTGTTATGTTCCTCTAAAATTCTATCTTAGAAAAAACAGCAATAATGTAATCTGCTAAATCTCTGTCATTTGAAATGGTATCTTTTTTATTTTTTTATTTCTTAATGAATTTAGGGCAGGATCTACAGGGTCTCATTATGTAGATCAGACTCATAGTGATTCTTCTGTTTTTAGCCTCCTATGTGCTGGGATTACAGGCCCATGCCACCATGCTGTCTCAATTGCTGGCTCCATGTGCCCCGGGGGCAGGGCTGGCCCCGCAGGCTGGGGATTGAACCCTGGCCAGCCGCTGTGCTCTGCCTAAGCAGGCACTTTAGTCTGCTGAGCTATCTGGCCTGCCCTGAAATGGTATCTTTCACTCTTCTGTTACTTGGGGTTCTCAGAACATATTCTCGCAGGAGCAAAGACTACCAGGAAAGTAGAAGACAGTGTAGATGAAAGAGTATTGTGGCACAGCTGTTGGTAAGAGAATACTTATATCCACAGCACATGCCACACCCTTGCTGGGGAGATATTAGTGGCCTAAAGCTGGTTTGGTATATCCCAAAATATGCCTCACAGAAAGCAGTTACTCTCCCAAAATAGGCCCTATAATTAAGTAAAGTCTTTTCAAGTGTCTTGTTCTATATCACAACTTGACATATGTTGCTTTAATCCACCCGCTTCAGCAAATGTAGCTGTGCTGGGCTATAAATGCTCTCCACCACTCACATTTAAACCAGACTGTGGTGTCACTAGCAAACCAATGCAAATAAGTAGCCCCGTGTATCAAAACACTCCATCTCAAGCATCTGTAATGAGACTACTCTTCTCCCTAGAAACATTTCCATCACAATCTCTACCCTGGATTACAAATGCATTTCACTCAGGAGGCTGCTGTGAGTTCGAAACCAGCCTGGGCTACAGAAGGAGTTCAAGGCCAGCCTGAACTGCATAGTGAGACCCTGTCTCACAAAAGATAAAAACAAAAGAAAACAAGACAAATGCATTTGAAGAAGCTGGAGCTGAGTCGTAAAGCACAAGACAACCTCTTTTATGAGAATGAAGGGCTCATGTGTAATCTTCCTTTAATGTTTAGGGCTGGCTTTTAGAGCAAGGTCTAAGACCCAGCTGTCAATCTGAATTCCTTTAGGTCAGTTTTTGCTTGGAGTCAGGAGTAATGGATGAGGCAGTGTTTAAAGAACCCTTTTAAGTTCTCTGAACACATTTGCTTTCACAAAGATAATTGTCAAAATACTTAAAATGTAAACCTTAAAACAATGAGCACTGACATTCAGATTTTGTCACTTCCAACGTCAGCTTCTCAGCCTCAGCCCTACTGACATGTTGGGATGCTTGATTCTGTGTGCACGAGTGTGCCTGTGGGTGCCCAAGTGTGAGTATTTGTTTCTGTCCTATATGCTGGAGGGCATTTAGCAGCATCCTGACCTCCACCCACTAGATGCCACCAGTACATACTCTCCCTCCCTGTTATGACCAAACAAAATGACTTCAGATGTTCCCAAATATCCTGTGGGAAGGCAAATGATCTATTTGAGAATCATGGCTATTTATGTACTTATATCTCATCCCTGACCTCAAGGGGCAGGGTTAGATGTATTTTAAAGGGACCCAGAAGTTAAGTTTTAAAAATTACAAACTTCCCCTGACTCACAACGAGGAATCAGGATCTGTGACACACTATTGCCTCAAAAGAGCTATAAACAGGCTGGGGAAAATAGCTTAGTGGTCTAAGTGCCTGCTTGGCAAGCATAAGGACCCGAGTTTGATCCCCGGTACCACAGGCCTTGCTGGCCCTAAAACTGGGCATGGTGGTACACACCTGTAATCCAATAACGGGGGGGGGGGGGCTGAGAGGAGGATCACTAAGAGTATGAGTGATGTACTGCGACCCTGTACAAAAAAAAGTTATAATCAGACCAAGGTCCCAACTAAGGATCCCTGAATCTGCTTCACTTTGGTCAGGACACTAATGATGTCTCCCAACTGCTAGCCTCTCTCCTTCCAAGAGCTCTGTTCTGAGAAGAACGTCTAGAAAAACTCCCATTGCTAGGTGTTCAGTACTGAGAGTGACCAAGAGGCTCAGGGCTGGATGCCTAGTAACATCACCCACTTGGGCATGAGTCTGAGCCAGACCCCACAAAGCATAATGCTCTGTGCTGGTCAAAGGACAAGGAAGGGGTTGGGGAAGCAGACCTCCTCAAGGAATTGGAGTGAGGAAGGATGTGAAAACATCAAAGGACAAAGAGCTCAGAAATAGGAGACAGGAAGTTCAGTCTGGAGAAAAGATGGTGAATGGAAAGGAGTGTGTCTGAATATCTAGTAGGAGGTGTTTGGGAAGCCAGGTGTAGTGGTGTCTGCCTGTAATCCCACCACTCCTGGGAGGCTGAGACAGGAACAAAGTTTGAGCCCAGCTTGGAAAACTTGGCAAATAAAAGAATAAGAAAGGAGGGGGGAGAGGGAGAAGGAGAGAGAGAGAGAGAGAGAGAGAGAAAGAGAGAGAGAGAGAAAGGGAAAGAAATATCAGGGAACAAGACAATGTGTAATTCAACAAATATTTGAATATTTGTTACTTCCCTTGATGTGCACTGTGATGACTGTAAGGGAGAAGACCAAGGTACAGACAAGTCCCACACAGCAAACAATGTAGTTCAATCTAAAGACTAGATTATTATTCTTTCCTCCCAGCATCCCACATTTCTTTTCTTAACAGGTCTTTTTTTTTAATTTTAAAAATTAAGGTTTAGGGCCAGCGAGATAGCTCTGTGGTCTAAAGTGCCCACTTAGGCAAGCTTAAGCAAAAGCACAGGGACCCAAGGTTTGATCCCCGGCACCCACCACATGCTGCGCCAGCCCCAACCCCAGGATGGGCTGAGCCAAGCCCCCCCCACACAAATTAAGCTTTAATTCACACACTGCAAAGTAAACCCCTTCTATTCTCTGAGTTTTCACAAAAGCATAGCTTAAGAAATACCACATCATAATTAAGATATAGTACAATGTTATCCCTGCTCTGAATCATTTCCCTGCTGGGTTGGGGATGTCACTCAGTGATACAGTGCTGGCCTATCATGTGGAAGGCTATGGGTCTAAACCCCAGGACCCCCACACACTTCTCATGTTCCCTAATTGTTTATCATTGAGGTAAAATACTTACATGTCTACATGGGATACAGTATGGTAATCGGATACATGTATAATGGTCCAATCAGGGTAACAAGAAATTGGGCCAGGCACCTCCTGAGGTCCTGTCCATCTCTTCAGATCCATAAAACTAGAATGTGGTGACCTATAGAGTAGGATCTTAAACACCAGCCCACTCAGTGTGACACAGCTGGTTATTCTCAAAATGGAATTCTGTTAGTCTAAACATGGCATTGTCAGTTCAGTGACTGAATCTTCGTGAAGCTACATGATAAAAACACAAAACAAAAATCAAAAAGAAGATTTGAAAAGGAAAGCCTAAACCAGGCAACTGAGGTACAAACCAAGAGAGTTATATACCCTGGGTCCCCTCTTCTTGCTGATTTGGTTCACCACAATGTTAACTGAAAAAAACCAAAAAAACTCAATCAGTCTGGTTTTGTATGGTTGCAAAGATGAGAGGAAGGGAAGTTTAACAAGACCGGCTTGTCTAAGAATGGGTCCCAGGGGACACAGAAGAAGGTATAAGTTACAGAGTGGACATTGGTGGGAACCCTGCTGGGCAGCTGTAGTGTCCGTGACAGTAGATGGGTATGGCCAACTCATCTCGCCAGCCCTCCGGCCGCAGATCCACACTTCTGGTGCTTATGCTCAGTGGCAAATGTCCAGGCTCCAATCCAGGCTGCTCTGTTAGGAAGACTCTCACAACACTGAGCAGCCACTACACCCCCTACACTCGTTCTGTTCTCATGTAAGCCTCATGAGGCAGGTAACATTAAAGGCCTCAGCTTATAGCACAGGAAACAGAGATGCAGAGAGGTTATGTAAAAACCACAAGGTGCAGAAGCTGCATTTTAACCTGGGTGTCCTGATCCCCAGGGCTGTCCTCGTTATTTCTGTGAGCAAGCTGTGGGTAGCTGCTTGAACTCAATGTTCTCAGGCTTTTGCTGCTGCTGCTGTTGCACTGGTCTGTGGGTTGGCTCCTGCTGGATTCTTAACTTCCTTTAGCTCCCCAGTCAATAAGCAGCTCTCTGCCTCCTTCGCTCTCATTTCAATATAAGGGTCTCCCTGCGTTGAAGATTATTTTACTCTGGTCTGCAAGTTTATTATTCATCTTACAAAGCTGGCTTAGAACATAAACTAAACTGCCAAGGATGTTCTTACCCTATATCTAGAAGATTTCCCAAATCTGGGTATTTTAGAAAATACCATATTATTTAATCACAGTAATAAAAAGAAAAAAATCACATTGCCAGGAAACAGTAATACAGTGTTGCACTCAATTAAAAAATTCCATTTTTTCTAAATTCAGCATAGATCTTAAAATGTATTCAGAATGCTTTCCTTCAGGAGCACCATTTTAATAGGGAATCATATTAGAAATAAATACAGCAACACTTACTAAAATTTCCGCCAGCTACCACAAACTTTATATGCACCACATGTCTTCTAAAACAGCAGCAGGACTGGTCCTGAAAAACAATATAATGAAAGAAAAAACTTATTTAATAGGCATAATTTAACACACATTGATCTCCTCCTTTGATAACAGTGATCTCTTTCCTCTACTTCAGGTGCCTGCTGATCTACTGAACTTCCCCTTCCAGGTTTCCCTTTGATTTTTACAGGAAGATGAAACCAACTTACAAATACCCTTAGCACATAGTTATTGAGGAAGAAAAGGGCAATAAATCAGAAAATGTGTTTACAAATATTTTGAATTTTAAACTCTAAAATAATCTCAAACAAAAGAACAATGAAAAAGTATTTAAGATTGAACTCATAACACTTCACTCCCAAACCAATCTTCATTCCTTTTGTCCAGTAATCCTCTCTCCAGCTCTGAGATCCCGAGCTGGGCTAATATTAACATGACCTCATCTCTGGCAGCTTATGAGGTCCTAAGAATGTAGGTGACCCCTTAACATTCTATAATTAGATTATAAATGACTTAAGTTAGGCAACAAATAAACGTGTTCTTCCTTTACTTCTCTTCACAAAGTGAATGCCAGCTATTCAGTCATTACACACACACACACACACACACACACACACACACACACACACACACACAGAGTTCCTATGTGACACAAGCACAATCCCTGCCTTTCTGAAGCACTGAGTCTAGTCACTTGCCCCAACTGGTCCTGAGTAGCTGGAAATTCCTCATTTTTAAGGGTTTCACATAGACTTAAGGAATAGGTAGTGACTGCCTATGTGTGGATCCATGTCACTAGGACCAGTCTGAGTTCTTATCTACTCAAGAACAGAGATGCTGAAGTGTCCTACATGTGAGCCTCTGGTTTGGGGGCAGGTGGGTCAATAGGTGGTCTGGTAAAATTCCATGTCCTGATCCATGATGCAGTGTTTGTGTGAGAAGCCAGAGATGGCAGCCAGCCACCAAAGCAACTGTCTCACAAAGGTGTACTCCAAAGCAGTTACATACTTCACTCAGAGCCCTGCTGAGTCTGTGTTGGCCAGCCTCAGGATGGACCCTGAACTGAACTATCTTATGCTTTTTCCTAAATTGCTGGAGCTCAGGATTCTTAAGTGTCTTTTGTCAAAACAAAATAAAACAAAACACAACACAGTTCTTCATATTCAAATGAAGGGAACATAACATTTTTTTTTTCCATTGAAAAACACTCATCAGGGCACTGACCACTGGCTTTCGCAGAAATTCCCCACTGGTAGCATTTTTCATATGGGACAACAACATAAGTGACTCTGAGGGCAAGCAGGAGTGTACTCTCCCCTTCTTATTAACTACTAACACTGAGCTATGCTTGCAGAGAACAAAGGTTGGACTTGGCCTCCCCTCCCTTCTTTCCTTGTATTGGAAGTCAAACCCAGGGCTTCTACACCGAGCTGTATCCTTACAACTTCTTAAATTTTTATCTTGAAATTTGGCCTTGTTAAGTCCCTATGGTGCCCTGGCTGGGCTCAAACTTGTGACCCTCCTGCCTCACTCTCCTAGGGTGCCAGAATTTCAGACATGTGCTGTGTGCCTGCTGCCATATTCTTTCTGTACTGATGGATACTTAGATCTATTCCATTTGTTCTTTTTGAGATATCCCAAATATATATGGCATTAATTACTAGTAAACATAACTGAATGATAAAGTGAGTAGAAGGACTACTGCTTTTTTCTATAATTACAATGTCTACACTTTCACCAATGTGCAACAAAATGTTTATTGGTGCTTCTACACAACAATATACTGTACTGCATGTACTTTTTTTATGTATTTGGTACAGGGTCTCACTATGCAGCTAGGACTCATAGTGATCTTTCTGTTTTCAGCCTCCCCAGTGTTGGGATTACAGGTGTGCCTCCATGGCCAGCTCAGCACACCCACGTGTGGGGCTGGCATGGCATATGGTGCTGGGGATCAAACCCCATCCCTGAGCTTGTCGAAGCAGGCTCTTAATCTGCGGAGCTATTTCACTGGTCCTTGCATGTACTTTTTGCAACCACAGACTACTGAGTGGTAGTTTTCTTGCTAGATGCTCAGAAAAAGAGCCGGGCATGGTGGTACAGTCCTGTAATCCTAGCACTCGGGAGGCTGAGGCAGGAGGATTGTTGTGAGTTCAAGACCAGCTTGAGCTACAAAGTGAGCTTAAGGCCAGCCTGAACTGCATAGTGAGACCCTGTCTCAAAAAAGACAAAAAAAAAAAAAAAAAAAGATGCTCGGAAAATGGTTAATACTGCTCACATCTCTGAGGAGGTCATTACTTCTTCCCAACAGAGCTCGCATATTCTCCAGACACAGCAATTTATGAGCAGATGACAGTACTCTCAGCTGGGGAGTGGGGGCCTGGTTTATGGCTTTGCAATGTGCCAAGCTACAATATTAGCATCACCTGTGTTCCTTTCCCCAAATCAATCTATTTTATAAGATTTGCCAAGGAATCTGTGTCCACACTAAAGCTGTAAAGCTCTGACTTAAGGGAAACCCATTTTTCTTGCCAGTGACTAGTTCAAATATAAGCACTTGGCTCAGTTTAAGCCAATGAAATGTGAAGAATGTTTTGCTGGGAGCTTCCCCTCATTCTTCAGGGACAGAAACTCCTTTCTCTTAAATGTAGTGTGGGATGTGATATCTAGAACCCTCATAACTGTCTTGCCCCAGTGCAAAGATAGAGCTGGTTCTAGATGGGAAGAACAGGGAGGCAAGTGCAGGTCACCATGTCAGGCACCCTGCGGTCTGTGGTACCTCTGAGTTTCCGATAAATTTCTCATGTTTAGACCTCCTTGAGTTGGGCTTTCAACTATCCTCAGCTGGAAAACATTCTGACGGATCAGTGCCCAGTTAAGTATCATAAAAGGAACAGAACACCCTACGTTCTGCCTCATGCTGAAGAGCCTGGACAAGGCAAGGCATAAAGAAACCAGAACAGCAGTTAAGAGTCTTTTGTTCAGGAAAGTGACCCAGTAGTATTTCTGGTCCTGACAACCATGGTTCGTTTGCACAATTCCAAAAAGCTTTCTAAAGCAGCCAGTCTCAATGACTAACTGGAGGAAATGCTGAACATTATTTTAACCAGAGTGATCAACAGTCACCTTCCCAAGAAGTCACATGGATGCCATTTCCTGCAAAGACAATAGGAGACTAATTGCTCAGCCCCAGCCTCCAAGAGGCACAACAACCTGCAATATATGATTAATGAAGAGTAAATAAGGAAGAGCTTAGGGCTCTCAGAATCAGTTTCAGGGTCTGCTAAAGTTATATGGGGAAATGGCAAAAAGGGAAAAAAAAAAAAAAAAAGAGCCAGCTGGTCTGGGAAATGAATTGAAGAGCAGCAGCTTACGCAGCTACCATTTTTTACACACCACCGGTACTAAAGTCCTTTTAGAGGAAATCAAATAGACTGGCTATTATGCAAACCACACAAGGCTCTGGTATAATTTTGTTTTACACAAAGGAGTGACGCAGTCAAGGAGAACTGGATGTCTAAATAGATGTTCTCTCTTTGGTGAGTCCTAGCTTTCTTTGCCACAAGAACATATTTTGGGTTTGGGTTGAGCTTGGGTTTGTCTTGTTGGCTCAATGAAGAGCAAGCATTCTCTCAAGTGGAATACAGAACATTTCCCCAAGTTCTGTATCCTCAGAACTCTTTCTTTTCACCCTCTTGCTTTCTCTTTCCCAGTATCTCATACATGTGTGCAGCCCCAGCTACTGTTGCAGGCAGCCGAGTGAGGTAGAAATATTGTAAGCAGTCAAAGGGCCAGGCCCTTGAAAGAGATTACAGAGAAGACAAGATACTTTACAACTGTGGGAGGGACTAATGCTCTTGCTGTGAGCCAGACTTAAAGACCAAAGATCAAACAAATGCTGATCTCCCTAAAGATTGGCATTTGGGATTGATCATTACCCTGAGAAAGGGAGACAAATCATTCATTCAACTACTACTGGGTGGCTACCTTATAAAATCCTGTTCTATATTCATGCCCACTTGCTACATGACTCACTTCCCCATCTGGCCCTGGACTTAATCAATTTTACCTGAGCAATGGTGCTTGTAATCTCAACGGGTGACCATAGTTTTGTCCCACCCTTATCCACCTGAGCGAGTTCCCATTTTCACCACCTTAGCCCCACATGGTTTTACACTATAAAAGTCCCTGGAAAAGGCAGCTTCCCCAGGCACCACACACTCGGGGCCCTCCTCCTGTCCCTCTCTTGGACAAGAGCTTTTTTCCCTCAATAAATATATTCTGCTTATAACCTTGATTTGTTCCTAAAATCCATTCTTCGGTTTTAGAGAACATGAACTTGTCCCAGGTACCTTTCAGTTTGGGAGATCATTTTATCCCCTATATCATTTTTGGAGGTCATCCATCTGACATCAGTTTCACTACCATCTCATGTGATGAGTTTCAAACCACATTTCTAGAGCCATCACTTGTGCTCCTGATTCATCTCCCAGCTCTATAAAAGGTGCCTTGAGAAGAGGGAGCTCCTTTTGGTCACTATTCCATTCTCCATGCTTCATACAGTGGATGGCATGTGTATTGAATGAATACCTGAAAGACTCTGTCAGACTCAGACTGTCTACAGAAACTCTCGCCATCACTTCCTGACTGACCCCTCAGGCTACCCCATCACACATACACTCTGGATCACAGTTCCAGTCAGGTACCTCTTAGAATGTCTCTGATACACTTTCCAACTGAGAAACAGGGCCCACGGAGGATAAGAAGCCTTACAATCAGTGAGTGGCAGGGACTGGATTTTAACATAGGTTGCTGACACCAGTACTCTGGCTACTAGGCCAATGACTAGTGCAAAAATAATAAATGTCTTTCAGCAGAACCTAGTACAGGACCTGACATGTAGGCATGCATTCAAGAAATATTTATGACTAAATGAATAAATTAACATTTAATTAATTAATTAAATTAAGGTAGCATGGGGAACCAGCCTATCCCTCAAAGCCAAATTGAATATAAACCCCTTCCCTTCAAGTTCTTGCCCAACTTCTTCCATTAGAATCAGTCTCCCTATAATCAGCCCTCTCCCATAGACCTGACCACACTACCTGAGCCCAGCTTACCAGGCAGCTCTCTGTAGCCTAGAACCTAGTCTGAATTTTCCTTTGAGCCCCAAGAACCTTTGAGCCCCAAGAACATTGCCAGGCCCAGTTTCTGGCCCAAAGGAGAGAACTTTTGCTCTCAGAGGGCTGTATTCTTTTTAAATTCATCCTGATAACCAAGAAATATGCATTGTGTAAGGGGATTCCATGTCTTCCTCCAGTCAGCTCAGGCTGAGAATCCAACAAGAGCACACCAGCAACCTCCTTCCCCTTGGAGAACAGTGAAAGTCTTGGCTGAGTCTTATTTCCAAAGCAAACACTGGGGAGGGGGCCAGAAGAGAGTGAGCTCCCCTTCCCTTTCCAGCTTCTGCCTCTATGGCTGTCCTGGTGGTTTGAGGTACACGGCAGGCAGTCTGCACCCACAAATCACAATGGATTTAAAATACAGCCCTTATTCCTTCCATGCTACAATATTCTCTGCAAGCCTAGAGTCAATTGCCTGAAAAATTAAAGAATTCCAAATGGTAGGGTCATACATTAAACAAGCAAGCACACAAATAAAGTTCTGTCACCAGGGACAGGAACGGGAACTTGGAAACAGAGTTCCTTAGGAAACCAAACCAGCTTTTTGACTAGCTATAACCTTTCTTGAGAGATTAGGGAGGTGCTTGGAGAAGCATCGCTGACCCATCAGCTTCTCCTTCTGACTTCACTCCGACAATCTGGATGGACTGAAGTAAGGCTGTGATGGTTGTTTTATTATTTGCTTGACTGGGAGCAAATAGGAAGGGGAGGTGGGGGAAAGCAGGGATTGGGAGGAGAGAAGTAAGCACAGGAAGACACTCAGATAATAGAGAGGAAGAGGTGACCATGAACTATGAGGGTGCGAAGGTCAACCTGCAGATAGCTGGCTGCTCCTTTCCTCAGCTACTGCCAGGGCAAGAAGGGGTCAGAGGCTCACTGTTGAGCAAGGCACCCCAAATCTGCGAAGAGCTCATTTTCAGCTACCTAAGAAATGTAGAGCTCTCCAAATGCTTGGCTCAGGAGCTGCCTTATGGAGATAGATGCTGGGCTCATAAGCACAGAAGGGTACCTTAAGTCATACACATGAATAAATGGCTGAAGGAGAAGTAGGGAAGTGCCCCTGTAGAAGGCAAGTGTCCAACAACATATTTAACCAACCCGGAGGACCCATGTTTTCAATCAGTTTACCTCTCATAAAAACATTTTTGCCACACATGATAATTAATGCAGGACTGTAATCCCAACTACTTGAGAGACAGAGGCAGGAAGATTAAGCTTGAGGCCAGCTTGGGCAATTTAGTCGTACACTGTCTCAAAAAAATAAAAAGGGCTGGAGATGTAGCCCAGAAAAATAAACCTTGAATTCAACAAAAAGCAAAAACAAACAAAACCTTACAGTTTTTTAAAATTACATACATATATATATATATATATATATATATATATATATATATATATAAAACAATCCAACACAGATCAGCAGTTCACAATAGAAGTCATCCACAGAAGTTGTTGACTTGAGCCATTCACAGCTCAGTATATTAATATGACTTTATTTTATATACTTCCATTTTTATACATTTTTGCTGGATGGTTAAGACTGAGTTAAAGCAAGACCTATATAACAAGAACTGTAACTTTTGTATCAGATAAGGTCAGTCAAGTACCTTCAGGGCTTATCCTGTAACCCTGTACTGCTCTTTGTAGATCCCTTCTCAGTGTCAGTGATGTGGATGAGTCATAGCCATTGCTTGACCAATTTGCTCTCTGTGAAAGCCTGAGAGAAAATTTTCTCTCCAGGTGACTCTCCTTAGGCACACTATACATCATTGATTGCATTCCTCTATGGCCCCATAATCTCCTTGATCAGAAAATTTGGGGCACAACTGAGTTACAAGATGTTACAGTAAAAATTCTCCTATGTCCTGAGTCTTCACTGACCTTGAAAGGCTAGGGCCAAAACGTTTGCTGACCCTGAAGCCTTTCTTTTTCTCTAAATTTTGATCTGCAAACTTAGGTTGTTAACCCTCCAAAAGAGAAGCTTATTATTACCCTGCAACATATGCAGTTCGATTTACCCACATTATTAGTCTAAATATCAGACATCACAGGAATAACATGGAACATGAATTTTCCATCAAGTATTGAGATACTAAACTCTAAGTCCATACAAAATATGAAGAAGGGACCAGGGCTGTGGCTATACCTTGATTTGGGGCCTTTAGCTTCCAGAAGCACCAGAGAACAAATGTCTGCTGTTGTAAGCCACAGTTTGTGATACAGTGTTACATTACAAATACCTTAGAAAATGAATATACTTAGCATTCATATAAAAAAGAATGTTAATTTCTATCCTACATGATGTAAAAACTCAGTTCCAGATGGATGGTAGAACTAAATGTGAAAAGTAAAATAGTCAAATTTTAGAAAACAGCACATCAAAGTAGCTTCATACAAGACTTTTTGAAAAAAAAAAAACAAAAAAGTGCTGACCATGAAGAAAAATATGATAATTTAGACTTAAAGTTAAAATTGAAAAAAGGTTTTCTTCAAGCAACATCAATAGAAACAAAAGGCAACCACAGAGTGGAGGAGTTAAGTGCAAATCACACAGTGAGATAAAGAAATTAACAGACAGCTGAGATGACAAAACAGGAGGTGACCAGTAAACATAAAACGATGCTCTAGATCAGCATCAAAGAAAAGCAAGTCAACATCCCAATGTGTTACCCACACACACATACCATGTTGGGTCAAAATGATAAAGATGAAAACCATGAAGGGTTTATAAGGATATGGAACAAGTGAAACTTTCATGCCCTGCTGGTGGTCGGTGTCACTGAAAATTGGCAGTATGCAAAACAACCAAACATATCCCCACACCATGATCCAAGGATCCATCGCCATGACGTCGGTCCTACAGAAGCTCTACACACGCACACCCACTAACTTGCCGAGAGCCCTACGCTGGAAATAGCTCAAAGGCCACCTACAACAGAGGATAAACAAATAAATGCGGATTTCATGGTATTATAGCATATTATACATCGATGAGATGAACAATTAGTGACAGAGTAACATGGATGAATCTTCTGTACATAAAAGTTCATAAAAGATAAAACCAAAGTATTTTATTAAAAATCAGACTATTGGTTTCTCGTGGTAGAAGCTGGGAGAGTAGGTCTGAGGGGGCTTTCAGAGTTTTGAGTGATGTTTTCATTGTTCTGGCTGCTGGTTACAAAGGAGTGTTCACTGTGAAAAATTCATTATCACAGCTGTGTACAAATGCTGTTCTTTAATTTTTAAAAATCACTGGGGAGGGCCTGCGAGGTAGTTCAGCAGACTAAGCACCTGCTTAGGCAAATACGGGCACTGGGGTTCAATCCCGGGCACCACATGCTCTGCAGGCCCCGCCCCCAGGCACCCTGAGCCAGTGCCTGAGTCGGGGGTGTGGTGGCGCATGCCTATAATCTCAGCACTGGGAAGGCTGAAAACAGGAGTCCAAGCTGCGTAGTGAGACCCTGCACCAAATACATAAAAATAAAAAATCACGGGATACCAGTTAAACCAGATAAATAGAGCACTTATAAACACTGAGAGAAAAGAGCACAATTTAATTTAAGCAAATTAATTCAAAGATTTGTTATGCTTTTAAAAACTTAAAAGTACCATTTCATTAAATTGTGTTTTATTCATTTAATATGACTGTCTTTTCAGAGCTATTTTATTACTGTATGTTCTAATGGCACAAAGAAAAGGGTTTCAGAATAAAACACATCATTTAAATTTCATCTTACTGATTTTTTTTTTTAAGTGAAGATTTCAGTAGTCAAGCCCAGAGCTTCCTGGGGCCTTGGTTTATATTCTCCTGACATCTCTAGGATAGGACAGCCCTGGGGACAAGGTACAGAATAGTCAGTGTTTCCCTTCTAGAGTTTCCACCTGAGAGCAGCTCATCCCTCCCTTCACCGATGCGCAGCAGACTTATGGACACTTTCTATCCCACGGTCTGAAATCCTGAAAAAAATTCCAATAACACCGTTCCTGCCTTTGTGAATCTCTGAGCTCCTCAGAGCCTGCACTGGAATATGCATGTCAGGCTGAGTCCTGGCCTAACTCTGAGCAGTCTAAGCCCCCAGAGGAAGGAGTTTCTGCGCCTTCTGCTTTTTGTGAGGCATTCCCCTGCTATCACTGGTCATGTGCCTGATACAAGCATCCCTTTGAGTCCTGAAATAAGCCCCTTGCTGTGTGGACTCCACTGGCCAGAATGGCCCACTCAGATGACTGTGCTCCTCAAACCTTGGGATGAGGGAGATTTGCCAGGGTAGCTGGTCTGGCATATGAGACTACAGGTGCTCCCACCGGAACATCAGGGCGCCATGCACACTGTGGTCTACTTTCAGGCTATAAAAAGAGCTGCAAAGGTCTGTGGAGGAGGTGGGCCCCTCACCCTGAGAGGACGGCCTCAGGGCTTGGCCTGGACTGGGTTGCCCTCCCCTCGCACCATGAAGAAATCTAGGCCTTTAGTTACACCACCCTGTCCACAACGTCCACAAACATTAACCTCCCGAAGAGAACCCTCAGACTCCAGCTCTGCTAGTCTTGTGCAGACTTTTGAATGCTAACCTTAGTCCTAAATTCAGCCTCTCCCAGCTCTCCTTGTTAGTAACACTGGCTTCTTTTTATTATTATTATTATTATTATTATTATTATTATTATTATTATTATTATTATTATGAGTGCCACAGGGATTTTTCCTTTGAAAAGAGACAGATCATAACAGTCAAATATGGTAATCAGTTAAGAATTTCCATGGACAAACAGAAATAAGCCAGGCTGACTCCTGGAGAGCCCTTTAGCCTGATGACAGAATTCTGAGAGAGGGTCTCATTCCACAGTCTTAGGGTGCAGCTGGCCAGCTGCCTGCTTTTGTATAGCCCATGAACCAAGGATGGCTTTTAATTTTTAAGTGGTTAAAAAAATCAAAATATTTTGTGACACATGAAAGTTATATGAAATTCTGATTTCAGTTTCCATGAATGAAGTTTTATTGGGACCAGTCATGCCCACTGGTTACATAGTCACTGGTTTCATGTGACAATAACAGAATGGTCTCAGTAGAGACCCTGGGTCCTACAAAGATGAAAATATTTACTAACAGGGCCTTCACAGAAAGGGTGTATTGATCCTGAGTGAGGCTGCAGCTATGCTAGCAGAAGGCTGGCCCCTGGTCTGGCTTTGCCTGAGTTTTGTGCCTCTGGCTGTCTCTGCAGTTAGTCACAGACAAGTCCTAGTGCTGGTGCCATCTCCCCACAACCAGGTAAACTGAAACCACTCGCTAGGGTGGCATCTTGCAGCGTGTGGTCTGTACTCAATGTATCAGTTCATAAAAGTCAATGTGGTTGGTTGTGCTCCAGATTTTCTTCAGTAAAATAAAAAAGAAAATTGATTATCAAGGGTGTTGCTATGGATCAAGTCAGATTCTCTCAGAATTGACACAAGTAAGTCTCTAACTTCCAGTGGGCCTTAAAATGTGATGCATTTGAAGACAGGATAAAGAGAGAATCAAGTTCAAATGGGACTGGGTCCCAATTCAAAAGGTTTGGTATCTTCATAAAGGGAGTAACTTTGGACACAGACAATAGAGGGGGAGACCCTGTGGAGATGCAGGGAGAAGACAGCCATTTATAAACTGAGGAGAGAAGTCTCCGAATACACCAACTCTGCCAACTTTGAACTTTCAGGCTCTAGAACTGGGAGGAAATAAGTTTCAGTTGTTGAAATCATTCAGTCTGTGGTACTTGATCACAGAGCCCAGAAAACCAACACATAGGCATTATTTTATGAGAAAACTGGTTTTCAATCACAGCTGTGTATGACAAATTTGTAATGCAAAACTATTAAATTCTGTGTTTCACACCAAAATAAAGTGAAGGATATTATCCTAGAGAGACTTGAATGCCTGGCAGCGAAGTTGCCAACAGAATGGTGTTTGCGAACAGAGGAGGGGCAAAAAGCCCATTGAACAAGTCAGTACTCCATGTGTATCATCTCCTTTAATCCTTCCAGTGAGCCTACCCTGTGAGTCACCATCCACACTTTCAAATGATGGAAGTAAGGTATGCAGCCAGGTATGACCGTCATGAACCAAGTCCTATTTTCATATCCTCAAGAATAAGTTGTAGTTTGACAATAAATTAAAGTCCACATTCTTAAGTAGCAATAGCTGATATTTACCAAATACTCAAAATATGGGTCTAGGGAAATAGATCAGTGGAATAAGTGCTTGCCTGGAAAGCATCCTGAGTTCTATCCCTGGTACCACCAAAAAAAAAAAAAAAAAAAAAAAAAAAAAAAAAAAAAAAAAAAAAAAAAAAAAAAAAAAAAAAAAAAAAAAAAAAAAAAAAAAAAAAAAAAAAAAAAAAAAAAAAAAAAAAAAAAAAAAAAAAAAAAAAAAAAAAAAAAAGCCTCAAAATGTACCAGAGTCAATACTGAGCTGCACATAAACAACTTCATTTCATTTTTATTAATACTCAAAGGGGTAGAGTGCATCCCTATTTTTCAAGAATCTAATCTGGAAGAAATGAATTACTTTGCCCAAGATTACAAGTTATAGGTACAAGAGTTGAATAACTCTTCTGTCATTTCAGCTACACCTCTGTCATCACAAATGCCTGCATTTATGATTAATCTGAGTATAAATCTGCTTGCTACAATTGACAGTCTCCACCTGAAGATAAAAATTGTGTATGTTTATGTGTTCAGGTGGAAGTATTAAGCACGTACTATGCGCCAGACCGTTTTGAGATCCAGAGCTCTAACAGTGAGCAAAACATAGACATCTTGCCAGCATGGTGACCATACAGGGGGGGAAAAACCCCACCCTTGATGACATCACTATACCTGGAAAATTAAAATCACCTCATGGGTAATGGTAGTGGCAAGTAAGATTCAGCTGTGTTGAAGACACATGCCAACGAAATTAGGAAATTGTGGAAAATGGAGATGAGCAAGAAGTGATTTTTGGTAATTTTATTTAATGCCCCTTGAATCTAGGTTTACCTACCATACAGTCATATCTTTTCTCTAAGTAGACTAAAGTTTGTCAATGGAAGAGGCTATTACATATTTCAAAAAAATTCCCCAGTGCTTGGCAGAGTCCACAGTACCTTGGATTTACTTTAGGCTGTTTTTTAAAGAAATGTAGGGATTTTTTAGGGACTTTCAGAAGAATGACAAGAATGAGACAATCCCTGAGCGGCCCCAATAGAGGACAGATCTTGCCATATCAAGGAGATGAGCGAAGAAATACATTTCACTGGAAGAAATTTAACCAAATCAAGTGGAATACTTGTACGGTGCTTAAGAAACAAGAATGAGTGCACAGGCGACAAAATGTGAGGAAACAAAGAGGCTGAGTATAAAGAAACTAGAGCACACAATCTCAATAATTTCAATATAGTTGTGGCACATGAACATTGTCCTAGTTTCTTTGCTTTTAATTTTATTTAGGATTTTTATGTGTAGAAGTTTATAGTTTTACTTAATCAAGTCTATTAACCCTTTAATAAGGAAATAACCAGAGAATCAAATATTTTGACACCAGAATGTTTGTAACAGTTCACAGTATCGGCTATGAGGATATTTAACTGAATAGTACTATAGGATGGAGAATGGCTAGCCTATTAACACAATGGAAAACATCAGTTATTACAATTTAATATTAATGAAACAAGCAAGATAAAAATCACAAATATATACTGTGTGTATATATGACACATATACTACCCACACAAAATAGGAGAAATACATGTCTTAATATTGCTTTCTCAATACTATTGTGATTAAGAGATTTTTATCTTCCTTACTACAGTGAAAACTTTAAAGTCAGGAAAATTTAAAAAACAACAATTTCATTAAAATAAATTTAAGTCAAAGAGAAGGTACACACCTATAGTGTGCCTCCGCTATGCACGTACACTTGTTGAGGATCCTGGCCACTACAGATGTTTGGCAACTGTCATGCACACCAGCTTCTGGTAATGTATTTTTAAATACACACTCCTAAATTCACTTACAGAGAGGTTTCAAAATAGATTCTGCAGTGGACAAGGGCAGTCATCAGGATGAGATGATAAATTATAATGAGGTCTTTGGCTGTGACAATACATTCACTTAACAAGTATTTACTGAGTACCCATCATGCTCCAGGCTGTCTGTTAGGTACCAGAGGGTCAAATTAGGTCTCTGGGAACAAATGCCCCCGAGGGCTGACAGTGGTTCTGTGCACTCTGAGCTCAGGAGGATGCGATGGAAGGCGGGGCTGGGCAGCAACCCCACAGCTCTGCCAGGGTGCCCTTTCTGGGCCCAGACCCTCCCTGGAGGTGTGGCCGTGAGAAAGGCAGGCTTCACCTCTCTGGCTCCAGCTGCCTCATTTGTAAAACAAGGATAGTCCTGACCCAGTTTGAAGCACTGTGGTGAAGAATAAGTGTAAAGTATTCAGGGCTTGTTTTTATCTTCCCAGTGCCAGATGGATTCTCCATGTTAATAGCAGTACTGCTTCCTTCCTTTGGAAACTGTATATTTATTCTTTAAGAAATAATAAAGGGTAGGAAATGAGGCTCAGTGATTAAAGGGCTATTTCACTTTTATCTTCCTCAGAATATCCAGATTAACAATTACAGAAATGTATCCCCATTTCCCAAATCCCGACAAAAACAAAGGGAATCCAAGTTCAGGGCAAGTTCAGTACCGTTTCCAAGGGCAAATCTAGAACTCTAAGTAAGGCGCTTCCAGTTCCGCTGGACAAAATTAACTCTGCATTTGAAAAAAATCTACAAAAGTAACTCATAGGTTCTCCTTTCTCCCTTTTAGAAAGGGTACTTTTTTTAAAAAAAGCAACATGTAACAACAAACAAGTTTTATAAAAGTTACCATGTCAAAGAGAAGACTCTCTCTGTGTCCCTGTCTCTCTCCATCTGTCTCTCTGTCTCCCCCCCCCCCCCCCGTTTTCCAACTGGTGACACTTGTGTAAATTAATGGCCTATCACAGACAAAAGGATGCAGATAGAGCTGGGCGTTGGGGCAACATAGAGACCAGAAGGTGCAAGAAGAGGTGCATTTGAGGAGACTTCTGCCTTCCTGCTGTTAAGGCAGCTGTGTTTAAACTTGTGCACCCCAGAAGAAGCGTGGCTCTCATGCCTGTGTCAATATTTCAGGCAGAAGGCTAAGGATATCTTAGTAACTATGCAATATTCCTGTAACATCCTTAGATTCTTTGTAGTGCTTCTGCCACAGTAAGGACTGCACATGGATCATGCAGACTGCTTCACAGACAGACAGAATACCTTGTTTCTCCTTTCAAGAGGCTGTGCAGCCAGGGAGGGCAGGGTGCAAACAGCTCAAGGGAACAAATGTCTCTCCTTTTCTCTGCCTTGTGATGACAATGGTAGGAGTCTCACCCTTCTGGCCCTGTCCCTTACCCTCCTCAGCACTCCGCTCCCCAGCACATGTGCAGGAGGGGCAGGCCTGCCCATACTTCCTTCACCTACACCTGACCAAGTAAGTACAAAGCTTGCAACTACCACTGCGGGTGGCAGCACTGTACATGGGCCACCTGCAAGGTTTACTCTGAAACACAGGACCAGTGGCTCTGACGGATCTGGTAATTGCTCTTTTAAAAGGGAGTTGTAAAAATTATCTTTAACATGCTTGTCAATGCCCTATGGGTATGAGTCATTTTGCAAAGCAGGATCAAAATGGATCCTCTATTATGGGTTTCTGCTGGCTCTTTGATTCTAAACAACTTTATTAATGTTAATAAGAGTTATGCACACATCAATGGGAGAATAAATTCCTTGAGTTTAGGGGAACTTCAATTAATGATCTGTAATAAGCGACCTAAAATGATTTTTAATTTTCTTTCAAGTAGTGATACACCATCCTAGAAGAACTCAGTGAGATAAAGTGGCCTTGGCACAGAAGAACCAGGGATAAGAGTAACAAGGCCCTCCAGCTCTTCAGGGGCTCTGCGAGCAAGTCCTCATCTCAGTGGGAGTGAGGCAGGAGGGACTGACACAACTTACGGGAGGCAAAACAAATGTGAGACGGGAAAAGAGAACACATAAAACAGTGAGACTGACATGAAAGGAATTTACTATCTGCTAAAATGGGAACCACTGCCACTGTGCTTCCCAAACCTGTCACAGCACTGCTCCATTTTTTTCAGAGCATAAGTTAATATTATTCATTGACTTCCAAAAATATCAAGGCAAAATAGGGAATTTAATTTGCAAGGATGATGCAGCAGAATTCTTAATGAACAGGTTATTTTGTAGTGGCACAGAGCTCTGCCTCAAATTTCTGGAAACTTAGCTTTTGATTCAACCCTCTTCTGCCCAGGTCTGTGGTTCTCACCTGAGCTTTTCTCCGGAGAAACCAAAAGCCAGATTACTAAAATCCACTGAGGACAACAGGTAGGATGCGGTGGGGACTGCAGCAGAGATGAGTACAAGTGGCAAGTGACTAAATTCCATGACTTGAATAATGAGAATTAACAATCTGCTTGGCACAGTATCTGCCATTCCCTGCTGAATCACCTAATGCTTCTTTACATTGAATTCTCATGCTTCACAGACAGTTAAAAAAAACCTCTGCCTAGAGTCAATCCTGAGACAGCCTCTTACCTCTGGCAGCTGAGGGTCTTATCTGTCACCTCCCACTTGGCAGATTTTAGAGCACTCTGGGTGTACAGGGCGTTGACTTAAACCTTCTCGTGTGTACCATTCCCACCCTGAGCAAGGCAGAGCTCCATTCGCTGTGCACATTTTAGGCAGGGGGAGGTGGTTTCTCAAGGAAGTCCTTCATTTTTCCTGTAACACTTAGCATGGTCACGATGAAAGGGAATACATGGTAAATCTTATGACACATTTAAGTAGTTTAAGTGAACAAGTATTTATTGGGACAGAAATTTGCTGTTTGAGAGAACGACTGGCTAAGCAACGCTGGAATATCAAAACTGAGCAGAGCTTCCATCCATACTAACCACTCAGGTGTACCTAAAAAAAATGCATCATTCAACGAACTTAGCAGTCCAGATCATAGTAGAAAACCATGAGCCAATTACAAACACACCACGTGAGCCTAAGATGTGACAAGAAACTGCCTGGCTTGTGTGCTGATTTCGATCACCCTTCCTCTCACTGTGTTCCGGAGACAGCCTTCCTGTAAGAGCAGACACGCTTCTGTTTTAGCTTCCCAAGCATTTTTGGGGCCCCAGGGGAACATCTCTGTGTAACAGGTGATAGAATGTGCTACAAATACTGGATAGGTGACAATGAAGAGAATAAGACACCATTTCAATATTTCAAATTGTAGCCAACTTGTCAGAGAGCTATATATACATATAACTAACAATGTGATACTATGACTTATCAGTACAGATACACATTGGGTGTTGAAGAAACTGGGAAAACTTTCAGTTTTCTCTTACATTTTCTTGGTTAGGCAATCTCAAAATCTGCTTTCAGAAGGTGAGCAAAATCCAGCTACAGTTCCCCTAAGTGAGAAAAACAAAAACGCAGCACCTCTTATGCATCCGCTTTTCTCTAGTAAATGCCCCACCTGTCATGAGAACTGTCCACAGGGCCCCCATCTGCCACAGAACAGCTGCTCCCCCAAGGCTGTGCAGAGGACATCGAGCTGCTTTATCTTCTAAGGGCATTCTAAGCTAACCGACAGAATTCTGTATTTTCCAGGATAGGTGCCTTTCAGAGGTGTATTTATTTGGCTCCTCTACAAGTATTCAATCACTTTGAAAATCTAAGCTTCAGTAAAAGGTTTTAAGTCATGCCACTTATATGCTTAATTCTGAAGTAAAGTTTCACCCTATAAATCTTTTCAAAATCAAAAGGGAACATTAATAATACCCAGTTATTCTCCAGTTACCCCATAAATTACAGTCCTGATCAGAGCCCAGCTCGTTCACTCATCATGAACAGGATTTTAGTTTCACATTGTTTCATACTCTCCAATCTGCGAAGAGAAGTCAAGTGCAACTGATGATAATAAGGTCATGGAGGGAAGTGACCCACTTCACGATGTGTTCAGACCACAGAGATAAACAGCAGTACTGGAAGCTGACAACAGGCTGGCTGTCTATGGCTTTCACTGACTGATGTTTAACACTCACAAAAGAAGACACAACTGGTCAAGGATAATTTCATCTATGCAGCCAAAATACAAAGATAGAGCAATAATCTATGGAAGACAGATACACAGAAAATTTCAGCAGACAGTGATATTTTACCTTCTGAGGAAATACTAGAAAATATCCATCAAGTCAGAAATGGTCCAAACCACAGGAAAACAGAACAAGAGAAGCATCGTCTTCCCCAAAATGACCTTTTCCCCTCCAAATAGTTTCCCATGTGCTAAGTTACTGATTGGACACAGCTACTGGTTTCATTGTCTTTTTACCCTGAAATTCAATTTATGTCAAAAACTGCTAAGTACATCAAATAAACTTTAAAAGAACATTTCATTTCCATATATTTAAGAGCCAAGAGATGTCATGGTCCTGAAAATACAGAAGGCCACACTGAAGGATTCAGAGAAAGCCAGGTGAGGTCATGTTTTGGAGCACACCCACGTCTCCTGTCACCACACCACTCTCAGACCCGGGAAGCACAGAGTGGAAACCTAGCAGAGAAGCAGCATCTTTCCCCACACGCCCTGTACACCTTTCCCAGGTGGGTACCTCAGTGGTCTCTGGGAGCTCACAAACAAAGCGGTTGCTAGCCTATCTCTATCCCACACAGAAATGGGTTCTTACTCTGTAAAACCAACAAATTGTTTTCTTTTTTCCTTCCTTCCCTCCTTTCCTCCTTCCATTTTTTTCATTCCTACCTGATCGCCACCTTTCTCCAGATGGTAGCCATACTCTGGGAAACATGACATGCCCTACACTAATTTCAATGTAATGAGTGCTATTATCTCAATTTCTTGGTTCCTAGTTCTTTTTAAGTGGCTTAGAAAACATTATCTAGTTTCTTGGTGACAGAGCAAGGGCAGTACCTATATCAAAAGAAATGAAAGTAAAACTGGTCCTTTCCACACTAGCCTTGTGTGGAAATTTGGGAGGTTTATTAAGAATCTGCTATGTCAGCACTATGTGGTAGAATGGACATGAGGATGAAAGAAATCCTGCTCCTGCACCAGGCTTCACTGATCATTTGTCCACTGACTGAAGTCATCACATCGCTTCATTAATTCTCAGCTTTCTTATAAAGCAAAGACAGTAGAAGATTGCTATGGTTCTTCCAGGCCTCTCTGCCTGCCCGCTAACCTAGGCTGCACACCAGCCGTGTTGTTCTGCCCAACGGGCCTCGCAAGAGTGGAACCCTCCGCATCCCAACCTCAGTCCTGTGCCCTCTCTGCCAGCGCCAATGACCTGAGATGGTTCCAAGTATGTTTTTATGCTGGCAGTTTCATCCTACAGTGCATTCTCCATAGACGACCAAGGACTGGGCATGCCAAAAGGCCATACACACGACCACGGATCAGCCTTGGCTGCCTGCTGCTAATGTTCCGTGAGAGCTACCCAACATCAGGTGCTCCATCACTGTCAGATTAAATGCAGAACAGCAGGTTAAATCTGATTTGCTGATAAACAATTTGGGATATACTTATATAAAGCATGATTTATTTATCTGAAATTCAAATTTAACTGGGCATCCTGTATTTCTTTACTTGTTAAATCTGGCAGACTGACACATGATAGATGCTGAGTTACTGGTGTTAGGTCTCAGGCTTCCAACAGCAGGTCTTAGAACAGGAATCTATGGAGTTCATGTTCCTTTTCAAAAATTCTTTCCCCTCTCCTTTCACTACTCCTGTGTAGTGTTTTATTGCCCTCATGTCACCACACATCTGCACCTAGGTCCCATCCTCCTGAGGCCCCAGCACTGTCTCCCTGACCACAGCTCCCTCACCTGGGCTGATGGAGAGGCTCTGATGCAGTCAATTCAGATGCCCATGCCACTCATCACTTAATGAGTCATCAACCTACGAGGCAACTGCCTTTCTTTAACGGTCATTTATAACCTCAAATTAAAATGATCAAATTACAAGCCTTCTAAAAATTGAAGTGGAAAAAATGTAGGCTGTGCAGAAGAAAGACGGTGGGGGCAAGGCAGCTGGCGCCGCTTGGGAGCTGGTTCTCATGATGGCTCCTCTAATGTTTCTTCCTTTCCTAGCATTTTTCCTTTCTGTTTTGAACCCACAATGGTTTTTCATGGTGCTCAAACAACCTGTGGATAAGGAACAGTGGGAAAAAAGAAGTGGAATGGGATGCAGTAGGAGTTGGGATTGATTTGTCAAACAATGGATCTCCCACTTTGGTCCCAGCCTGCAGCCACCTCCTAGAGTCAAGGTTTCTTTCTTTTTTTTTTAATTCATTTATTTATTACAGTGTCTCGGTACACATCACAGATTCTTTTTTTTGCGGGGGGTGGGGGTGAGCTCAGCCCGCCCTGGGGGGAGGGGCTGGCATGGCATGTGGTGCTGGGGCTCGAACCACGGTCCCTGAGAGGCGCTCTAGACCGCTGAGCTATCTTGCCAGCCCAAGTCAAGGCTTCTAAGCAACAGCATCAATTTAGATTGAGGAAAGCACAAAGCCTGACCAAACCTTCCCCTTTTTGACCTTCATGTATTCTGGAATGGAAATCCATGTTGGCACAGGTTAATTTGTTGGTTAGAAATAACTTCAGAAGCCATCCAGCACCACCTCATTCTTTCCAAGGCAAATCAGTCTACATGACTCAAAAGCTCTTGAGGCCCATCAGCAGCCCTCAAGCTTGTCCCACTGGGTCAGCTCTTCTCCTGGAAGAACTTGTCCCTTGGGGATCCTCTCTGAGGTAGTCCTTTCCCTTGACATCCACAATTCATCAGCTAAAACCACTCACCCAAGTCAGCAAGAAGAGGTGGCTTAAGATGAATGAAGTGCAGAATAAGATGAAATAGTTCATTGTCCTTCTCAAGTAGTTCGTGACCCTCCTTTGACTTTTAGGGAAAATAGAAATGTCATATGTCCTGGCCCACAACTGCAGATGAGGTCAGTTATCACTAAGCTTGGACTAGGAAATTCAGACTTACAAATCTGCACACCTATTGTAGCTAGGGTCTGCCCCATGACAGAGGAGAACACACATGCAATTATCTCTATATACTTGCCCTGAGATTAGGGTGTGAAATTCTTTAGGTGGTAATGATGTTCTGATGGGAATGAGAAGTGTAGGGGGGCACAGACAGTGACATTTTCTAAGAATGCCACTTGTCCTAAGAATTTTACCTAATGCTCCTAGCCACCATAGGAGCAATTAATCCTTTGGTCCAAGCAGGATTTGAACTTGTGTCTTTTGGACCCGTGTGCCCCTTGTCCACCATGCCCTATTTGTTCCATTCAGGGTAATGGGTACCAATTTCACCTTCCCTGGGACAGAGCAATGTCAGTGCTTTCACTGGGCATGCCCACTCACACACACAGACCAAGCATTTCAAGGGCTTACAACAAGGGCTCTGCTGATAAGTTATTTGAACAGAGGACTTATTTACAACATTATTTACAGCAAAACAATGTCCATTATTTAGGCCATTAATTCCATATTTTGAGTTATACTTTGATAGTTGATAAGAGTTTCTTTTTCCTTAGCAGATAATTGTAACTCTGGCAAAGTCAGTTCTAGATTTTATGTTGGATAACACTAGTCTCTTCTCTTCAAAATCTTGCACAGCGAGCACAGTCTTTCCTGCTAGTGCATAAGTTACTGTCCTTAACAAGAAGTAGAAAAAGCAATCGTTGGCCTTGTTCTCAAATTAGTTTTATTCATTTTTGCATTATGTTGTATTTCTAGGATAATATTTTCAGAGGAGGCAGGATCTTGCCATATTGCTCATTCTAGGCTTGAACTTGCACTCCTCCTGCCTCAGCTTCTCAGATTGCTGAGATTACAGGTGTGTGGCACCCTGCCTGGCAAAGGTCATTTTTATTTACAGTTAGAGGTGTTTTTCTTAGTTACTCATTCATTCATTCCCAGGCAAGACCAGCACATGGCACAAGAAGCAGAAATCCAGTTATCACTCAGAATGCCACACTGGTACCACAAACAATCTTAGTCTGTGTCCAGTGAACTACAAAGATGCACTCTGCAGGGGCCTTAGGGCCTTACAGCCCCCTTCAGGACCACCAGGTCAGTAGGTCCAGGAGCACCTCCAACCCAAAGCTACACTGGTATGGAACAAACACACTGCGGTTAAAGCTGGGGTCAGAGGTCATCCTCTGGGACCAGTCCACTTTACAAAGGCCCCCAGGCAGCAAATCTGCAAAGGCACCTTCCACCAGCAGAGCACCAAAGACAGGCAACACCCTCGAACTGTGACAATCTGAGGACAATTTAAACGAAGAAATGAACAAGGCACAGGAAAACCACAAGGCCTAGTATGGTCCAATAAAGAGGGGGGAAGGGGGGAAGGCAGGCTCTGTCACATCTCAAGGCTTAAGCGGCCAGGTGAGGGAGAGATGTCTGAATCCAAGACAGAAATGCTGGTGGAGAAGGAGTTGTGACCACAGCTGTAGGGCCACTGGCAGTTAGGAGAGGCCCCCAGAGAAGTATCCTGACCTCACTCCTCTCTCCCCTTTCAATCTGAGTACTCCTCTAGCTAAACCAACCAGAAACCAGAGGCAAAGGAGCCCTTGGGGGCAGCAGACAGAAAGAAGTCACACTGCTGGGGCACTGAATGCAGGAACAAAGGGCAGATAGGAGCACAGAGAAGGTGCCTGGTAGGAGACCTGGAAAGAAAACTTACTACGAAGTGTCAAACCCTCACTGTCACCATCACTGCAGAACATAGTACTCTGCTGCTGAAGTCTCTGAAACCTATGCCACAGCCACCTACAGAAACAGCCATGTGACAGGGAACTCAGAAACCTACCAGCCAGCCCCAAAGGACAGCTTTGTCCAGGCAAATGCGGATTTCAAAAGCAAATTCACAGATGTATTCCTCAAATATTTATGAAGCATTTAGGCCACAAAAGAAATGATATTTTACTTTAGCCACATAAAAAATGGTCTCTGTATTTTATGTCAAAAACTCAATATGAGCTCAAGGCCATCCTGAACTGAGACCAGTCTCAAAAAGACAATAAACAAACAAAAACTGGACAGGGTTGTCACAGAGAAAAGTATTTGTGAGGTTTTGTGATGCCTGTTATTATTATTATTTTTTTTATAATAGAGCAACAATAACAACAAAAAAAAAAGAAAATATCTCAGGCTTTTTAAAGTAGAAAAAATAGTAACCTTCAATTGCATGGACTCATAACCCGTATCAGCAGTGGTAGACCTACTGCACAAGTGCCAGAGTAGGCATGCAGAGCCCCCTCTGTTGGCATGTGAGCCATCTCACCCCAGCAGCAAGCACTGAATAACAGTTGCTTTTTCTAAACTAGAAGCTCAGTATTCAAGTTTAATTGCAGTGTTGGCACTTTGCAATAAATAAGGGGGTTCTGGGTTGCAGTTTGGGCAACTGGTCTCAAAAAGGTTTACCACCACCAACTTACTACAAAAGTGACCCATTGTTTTCTTCTTAATACTTAGAATTTTGTAGTTAAGTTTTACTTCCAGCTTAATAGAAAAATGGGTAGCACGCTTCCAGATGGCGTTAAAGAAATTGGTAGGATGATAGATTTTTGCATCTTTCAATTTGAACTAACATTAGTTTCCTTAGGCTCAAGAAGTTCTCAGAAGGCATTATGTTGACTGGCATTCTCTGTTCTATGGTCACCTTGACTAGTACAAGGTAGGCAAACAGTCTCCCACACTCCAGTGGTACATGCTAGCACAGGCAGTGTGTACTTCCAGGGATAGCCCTGGTGATGGCAGAGGCATTAAGAGGTGACAAGTGGTAGTAAGAAGCTTAATCCCATTAAACAGACCCTCACTCCTTTTGCAATAGGTTTCACATTTCCTTAAGCACTTAAGTCTCAGGTGGACGCTGGCATGCCTGTAACATCTTCCTGTAACATCTGCTGATCTCTTTTTCATCTAGGAGGTGTGGGTTTAAGCTCAGTGTCTTTGATAGGCAAGAGCATCTCTTACTTTTATGGAATGATTTTATCTCAATGATAACGGTCTTCTACTTGTGATGGTTCTAAAATAAATTTGTTTCCTACAGAACTAAGTTTTTAAAGGGAAATATGTAAATAATACAGGTGGCACACGTGGTACACAAATGACTAAAATTTGGGAAACACTGATATGCTAAATGTGCCTCATGAGTCAGAGACACCTAAGTTTTAGTTCTAATTACCATAAGATAGGCAATACTGACTAATTTTATTGCCTTGTAAAGAAATAATTCTTTGGTTGAAAGTAGTAGCTCTTCTGGGCAGAGTGCTATAGCTCAGAGACTGTAATAAAAACTGAGTAAACTACTTTGAATTGTCTTGTTCATAATAACAGAGATGCTTATGTTAAATGATTAAACATTAAGGTTTAAAGATTTACATTCACAGTAGGATGAAAATAAGGGGATATAAATTATAAAGCAACAGGGATGGATGCTAAGTGCTGCTCTCCTGGCACGCTGGCAGTAGGCCTACCAAGGGGGCCTCTGGCTGTCTGGATTGTGAGGAGAAAACCTCTGACTCACAAGGGGCCTCCACTTAAAAGAGTATTCCAAGACCAACAGCAGAATTAAATTACAAAAGCACTCTATCCTGGTCGGTGAATTATTTTGATGTCAGTCTGGTAAAAGCACTGCATATTCCATGGTAGTAATCAGAGAAAACACTTTCAAAAGTCACCTATGTGAATTGTGAATCTCTGGCATTTTTACTCGATTGCGTTTCAACCCAAGTTACTCACAACTCCAAATTCTAACCCCCTGAAAACTTTCTTGTTTAAGACCTTGAAAAGCACTAAGCCCAGTGATTGGGCCAGGCCTGCACATCCTGCTTCCCTGGCCCCACCCCCAATCAGAAAAATGCTATTTGTCTAACTCTACTTCAGGAAAAAGTATGAACAAAGTGTTCTGTCCTTCTGCACCCTTATCTATACTCCCACTCTGCTAAATACCACATCTCACTGTGGAGTTGGGGCCCTGCTACACACTGCCTTCTACAAGCAGTCTTTGTTCTCCCCTCACTTTATAATTCCATGAAGCATTGGCAAGCAACAGCTCCTCCATGAATAAGAACGTTCACCAAAGAATAACAGGAATTGCCAGCCACTGGGAGGAGGCCTTGTCCAGCCCCAGCTGATATATGTTGCAAATGCGGCTGTCCTTGGCCCTCAACCCTTGCTGAACATGAGTAGTCAGCTGTTAATTCTAGGACCTCAGTTTTAGTCCCACAAGAAGGGAGCTTTCTTTAATAATGTACAACTTATTTAGATTTACTATGTTGTCAGGATAACAATAAATAGACTTTTTTTTTTAAGGCAGATTCCCGCTATGTAACTCAGGCTGGCCTTGAACTCATGGTGATCCCCTTGCCTCAGCCTCCCAAGTGCTGGGATTATAGGTGTGCACCACCATGCCTGGCCAAATAATACTAATTAGGTCCAAAAGGAAGACTTAAGCATGCCACAGTAAGTAGCAGCTGACAGGGAGTCATTCAGATGGCAGTGAGTTCTAAGCTACACAAGGAAGTGTTGCCAGTAAGGACAATATGAGTCCAATTGTTCTGTGTTCATCCTAAAAACTGAATTTCATATAGAGGTCTGTCTGTTTGAGGATAGGGGGAGAATAGAGGTTTATGTCTCACGGTTCCTGAAATTCTGTATTTAAGACTTGATTTCAAGTATTCTGTACTAGGAATACTTTGGGGTAACTGTCTCACCCAGTGGGACTCTCTTCTGTCTACAGTTTAGCCGCAGGTCATGACCAATAGCTTATCCACTGCATATACCAAACAGGGGTGAACAATTATCCAGGGAGGCTCACACTTACAAGTATATGGCTTCATTTCAAAAGACGAATTAAATCCACCTAACTGGTCTCTCTGAAATTTGCAATCAGAAATTGGAGAGGCTAAGACTTGCTAGCTATGGGTTGCCAAGTTGATAAATCACATAGATTTAGATGCTATAGGGTCTGTTTCGGTCCAAGGACAAGTGCAGCAGCAGAAGCTGGTCTACACATTTGGAAGGACAGATTAGGCAGATGAAAGGGCCCAGGAACAGAGTGAATGGGCTTCATTCCAATGGCTTTCTAGCTCCCCAGAGGGCTCCCTTACTGTTGTTTCTTCTTAAAAATCTGTGAAATTTTTCAAGAGCAGGAAACTTTCTTTACCTGAAGTAAACAGGTCTTTGTTACTGCAACTGAAAACAGTTTTTGAACAGGACTATAATCCAGCAGAGTGTCTACAGGCTGACCTTCTGGGGGAGTAATTTTTTTTTTAATTTTTTGTGACAGGGTCATGCTGTGTAGTCCAGGCTTGAATTCATTGTATAGCTAGTTTTGAACTTGTGGCAATCCTCCTTCCTCAGCTTCTCCAGTGCTGGGATTAAAGTTATGCACAACAATGCCCAACAATACTAATAATTTTATGGTGTTAGTGATATGAAATTATATAACAATAACATTAGAATTATTAAATGAATATTCAAAGGCCAAGACAATTTGAAAGAATAATCAAGATGTTATCACAGTTACATATAAAGTCTTACATATAGAATTTAAAAAAATTATTTGCAAAATCAATAAACAGGCAGATGCCTTGAACATTCAGTGCTCAAAAGAAGTCCAGGTGGCCAATACATACATAAACAAGTTTTCAACATCTTTAATTATTTTATTTTATGTATTTGGTACAGGGCCTCACTAAGCAACTTGGACTTGTAGTGATTCTCCTTTTTTCAGCCTCCCCAGCACTGGGATTACAGGCCTGCGCCACCCTGCCTGGACTTGGTGGCTGGCTCAGGGGACCTGGGGGAGGGGCTGGCACAGCATGTGGTACCCTGGTCCCCGTGCTTGCCTACGGAGGCCCTTAGTCCACTGAGCTGTTGCACTGTCCCTTTATTCAATATCTTTAGATGTTAGGCAAACACAAATCAAAACTACAGTAGTGCCTCATTTCACAAACTAAAGTTTCTATGATTTTGGAAAAGTTGGCCACATTTGTGTTTGTGTGGAAAAGATGGCCAGTACTGTGTTGGTCACTTGATGCACACAAACAACATTTTGCCAACACTTCTGTTTGTGAAATAAATTGTTTGCAAACAAAAGTGTTTGTGAACTGGGGTGGCACTGTTCATTAGATTCCACCTCACCTCTTACAGAAGGGCTATTATGAAGAATATGAAAAACAATATATGCTGGAAATGACACGAGGAACATGGGTCCCGCTATACTGCTGGTGGAAATGTAAACTAATACCGCTACTATGGAAATCACATGGAGATTCCTCAGAAAACTAAAATTAGAGCAGCTATTTGATCTAAGTATAATCT
This sequence comes from Ctenomys sociabilis, assembly GCA_004027165.1. Classification (NCBI taxonomy): domain Eukaryota; kingdom Metazoa; phylum Chordata; class Mammalia; order Rodentia; family Ctenomyidae; genus Ctenomys; species Ctenomys sociabilis. The sequence goes on along the minus strand of PVKA01001384.1, from coordinate 58,950 downwards.
CTCTTTGTTATAAACCCCAAACAACTGAAGTGAGCAAACTACAGAGGTACCTGCATATCCATTTATTTTGGTACCATTCACAATAGTCAAGATATGAAACCTGCCTAAATCAGATGAATGGATTAAAAAATGCAGTACACACCATAGAGTACTGTTCGGCCATAGGAAGAAGGGAATTCTGCCATTTGCAGGAACATGGATGGATATGGAGACCATGCTGAGTGAAATAAGCCACACACAGAAAGACAAATGGTGCATGCTCCCCCTAATATGTGGAATCTAAAAAAGACGGCAAGAAAACAGAAGGCAGACTATCATTAGATAAGAGGAAGGGAATAAAGAGAAGGGGAGAAAGGTAAAAGGGGCATAAGGATGAGTAATATGGCCCATATGAGCAAAGTAAACGTATTGAAACCCCCAAAACATGCGAAAGGAGGGGAGGGCAAGAAGGTCCTGGGGAAGTATGTTACGTGGACTCATGAATGTGTCAAAACAAAACATAATAAAATAGAATGAAAAAATTATTTGTGTAAGGGCAAGATGGGGTAACAAGGTAAGTCAAGGGGTGAATAGTCCACTGTATTATGTCCTGGAAGCCCTGGGTAATCTAGAGAATCTGTCATTTTCCATCTGGAAGACGGGGTTACCAGCTTAGAAATTATACTGTTAGGCACAAATAAGGACATGCATGTGAAAATACAATGCCCATAAACATACTGCAGCTAGTACTATGGGATGGCCAGGAAACATCACCTGAATGGAATTTTCAACCTCTTTCAATTCCAGCACTCAACAATGTCCTTGGGTGGAAGTCAGGTTTAGAGCTAAACTGCTTGAGGCAAAGAGCAGAGCTATTGCTATCAGGGCTGTGTCCAAGGATCAGACGATGTCTGGAAGAACAGGGCTGTTCTGTCTGGGCAGGAGGGGAGGGTGCCAGGTCTCTGGGAAGAGGCAGGCCAGATGGCTCACAGCGCTTCAGGCAACTGTAGCACAAATACCCAAGGCAAAAAGCCTTGGACCCTTTCATTTAAATGGCTGTGTTAATGGCTCCCATGGAGCGGGTATAAGAGGGATTAGCACATATGCCTCATCTACTGTACTGGCAGTAAATAACCCATGCGCTTGTCTCTGCCATCTGTTTGGTGTGCACTTTGCGGAACTGTATGAAGACAAAAAAAGAAGAAAAAAATCAGGGATAAATGGCTACAAATACTTTAGCTACACCTAGAAACCAAATATGCTTGTATAGCAAAATTTTTACACTTCTTTTAAAGGGACCATCAGAAATTTATAAAAGAGGGGAGCTATACACCTTCCAAAGGTCAAAGAACACATAATGGACACAAAATTAAACCACAGAGAAGTCTTCTACCACTGGATTTAATCTATCTAGAATAAGTTAGTCACATTTAATTAGTCTCAACTACAAATTCTTCATTTATAAATAAGTGTGTCACTTGCCCTCCTTGGAATAGTATTTGAGGACTGACTAATGGCAGAAACATGAAGTTCTCTAAAGACATTTATGAAAAGATGAAATATTTTTACAAAGAATCATGACCTCTATACTATCTATACACACACACACACACACACACACACACACAGAGTGGAACTGCTACTGCATGTTTTAGTTTCTCACAATCACAAATGATTACTTCATTAAACAACTACTGACTGAGCATTTTTTATGTTGTTTATTTCCAACTTTAATCAGAAGATGTTTACAAAGGCATTTTGGTGTAAAACCAGGGAGTTAATATTGCAAATTAATTTCCGAACTACAAAGTTATACCTGTGTTTTCAAAGTGCTTGCTGTTTTCCCTTTTCTAGATTTGTGATTATCTACAATATAGGGACCTGAAAGAAGTCAATAGAGAACTCAACAGCTTTAGGAAAATTCTATACAACCAGCATAAGCAAATTGCACCTTGAGAGAAGAATCTTACCGTGTTTGCTTCCTTCACAAAGGATTTCTCATCTTGATGAACCCCAGAAACAACATAGGTCAAGTCCTGACAAAATGCTCGGAGTTGCTCAAATACTTCTTATGGCCCTAAACTTTGGCTCTATCAGACTTTGCTTGGTAGAAAGATGAGGAAGTGAGAGGCTTTAAAGGTACCTTGTGGGTCTCGGATGTAACTAAGCTATACACTTTAATCAGCCACTGCAGCTTTCTAGGCCTCAGCTTTATCTTCTACAAAATGTGGGCAGTAGCAGACCCATCTCACAGGACCTCCAAGAAGCATCAGGTACAAAAGAAAGGTCATTCCATGAAGGTGTCACAGAGACTTTTGTTGTGTGGTAATGAAATCTGCATGGATGCCACAGTATCAAAAATGAAGTATTACTTGAAATTTGAAAGTGCCATGAGGCTGAGTGGAAAACCCCTGGCATTCCCAATGTTCCATGGACAGAAGTTCTAAGAAACTTGAGGGACTTGGCTCTTCCTTCCCATTTATCCCTCGTGAAACATGAGCTAAGGAACAGTACTGATTACCCTGGAGGCAGTGCTACCAAAAATTAATTTCTTTTTCTTTCTCTCTTTCTCTCTCTCTCTCTCTCTCTCTCTCTCTCTCTCTCTCTCTCTCTCTCTCTTTCTTTTTCCTTTTGTGGAACTGGAGATTGAACTCAGGCCTTTGCGCTTGCTTGCCAAGGAAGTGCTTTTTCCACTGAGCCATCTCCCTGGCGCCCAAAGTTTAATTTATTATCCTGTCCCCCTGTAAGAGTACCTCTCTGCTACCTTGACTTATACTAATTTTGTAAAGAAAAAACAATGTTTTCTCTGAAGGAGTAGAAACAGAAAAGAGAAAAATCCTGTGCCAATAATGAATTTAAATAGTATTCTCAGTAAAAACCTTAAAAACACATCCAAATAGTGGGAAGAAATAAAACCTAGAAGAAGCTTTGGTGTTAGGAGACAGGAGAGCAATAATAGAGACTTTTTTTTTACAGTATCGAGGATTGAATTCAGAACCTGAGCTATCTCCTGGGCCCAAAGCCATTTTCATACATGACATCTTAGCCTCTCATCAAAAAAAAAAAAAAAAAAGAAAAACATGAAGCATGAAAAGATTTGTTTTCATTACAGTATAAGCTTTTGTTTTTTCCAAAGAGAAAGATATAGAAATAACAAAAGCTGTAAATTTAATAAGGTAAGTTTAGATCTTCCCTTTCAGTGAAAAGCTGAAAATAATTATGATCCTGAAACAGAGAAGGTTAATACAAAAAAATTAACAGATACAGCGAAGAAATATTTGTATTACATAGAATTAGATTAAGAAGATGTAAGCCTAATTTATGAATCTCACTTAGGAATGAGAAGTTTTCAAGAATTAATACTGAATGCAGTTGCTATTTTAAAATCATCCATTTGGTCTGAGCTTTCAAAACAACATATACTAAAACAAAAAAAAATATCAAAAATGTCAATAAAGACAATACTCTTTTCTACTAAAACGAATTCACAGAGAGAATTTCTACTGGTGTGGAAACAAGAAATGCAAGTGAAGATTTGACTGTTAACTACAGAGGTATGAGTGCAGACAATACCTGTGTTTAGAAAATCATATGAAATCCAATTCCTGGGCAATTTCATCATACAAAGCAGGTAAACTACTGAATTTAGGCCTGCATATGGGATTAGATTTCCCAGAAGTCTTTGAAGAGTTTGTTTCCCTTAAATTGATAAACAGAACTTTTAATTTTAGCTACTTAATAATTCAACTATTTCATGAAATGCAGTTCGGCCACACTGGAAGAATCCTAGAAAGCTGAGGACTGTCAAGATGGCCACCTGCTCAGGCATCCTGTGAGGCAGGGCTAACTCACCCTCTGCATGGAGCAGCAGCAGTGTGGACTGGCTTTAGCTGGGGCCTCCTGTGCCTGTAACTGTTTCAAGTTTTTCTCAAATAACAGATAAAATGGTCCTTTGATTTGATCCTATCATGGGCAGCAACTAAGAAGAATGAAATTAGAAGGAAATGCTTATAGTTTTGTTACATTCTTTCAATTACACTTAATCTTGATTTAGTGGGGAAAAAAAAACATTAAGCCCCCTAAAGATCAGAGACACTGGTCATCTTAGAAAGGGAGAATTTCAGTGAAGAAGCTATATCCTAGAGTGCGTCTCTCTTATCTATTAAAATTTCCTATAATCATAAGCATGACAAATATAGCATTTATGATATTAAGTACAAGAATGCTATATCTCACAGATCCTGCTAGCATCACAGGGTGGGTTTCCTCATCATCCCTGCAGAGGTGGAGGCAGAGACTAAAGCAATTAATAATTTAGGAGACAGGAACTGGGACTCGGGCAAATCTGTCTCATAATCATTAGGTCACTGCTGAATTGCACATGGGCCAGGAAAAAGAAAGAGATTTCTTTAAAAACATGAAAGCACTACCTAACCAGGTGATAAGTTTAAAGGAGGCAATAGACTTTTAGGCATTTACCTTTAATATTTTTATTAAGTACTCCTTAATGCCTCTATACTATTGTTAAGTATTCAAAACCATACTATCTATTTGAAAACAAAAAGAAATTAATCAAGTTATACAAATATAAACATATTAAATTCAAAGTATAAATCTTACCCAACATACATTAATTAAATTAGGTTTTAATCTCTAATAATAGTTACTCAGTGCTAAAGCCAACTTGGTAATACACTTAGAAAACATATTCCTTCAGTGAAGATTTGGGTACTTGTTTTCTTTTTATTTTAAAGAGAATTAAAAAAAAACAAAATGATAAAGATTTTCAAAACAAGATGACAGGACATTAACAATGGTTATTATATTGCATGTTATCTTCAAAGTAGTTGCTCAGATTACCAGATACAGGCATGCAGAATTAATCAAACAATATAAACGTTAACTGTTCCTTTCAATAAACTAAAGGAAATTAGTAGCACAATTAGCTTAGCTATCTTCTCTCTCTCTCCTTCCTTTTGTCCCTCCCTTTCTCTCTCTCTCTTTCTCTCTCTCTGTATGTGTGTGTGCACTTTTCCTTCTTTCTTCTTTTTCCCATTCCAGATGTTCTTTCCTTTTGAGCAATTTCTTTATCTTTCATAGTTACCTAGTTCATCTTTTGGATTTTATTTACTCTTTTAGCTTCTTACACTAGGAAGACATATGTTTACATATGCAAGTCTGACTTATTTCTTCACTTATGAGTATGGAGTCTAGCTGTATCAACTTAATAGACAATGTCTCACTAATTCTAACTTGACCATGAAGAAAAATTAAAAAAAAAAAAACTACCCTCTCAAGAAGAATAAAATTAAAAACCCAGAGAAAATGACATCCCCTCCAGAAATGATATCCCATAGACGAGAGTGGTCACTATTTCTTGGTAGTTAAGACTTCCATTTTAATCACAATAAAATCAAAGAAATAAAAATTAAAATAGAGGAATATCGTTCTTCAACTATAATATTTGCAAAAGTAGCCATTAAAATATTATTTTGAAAAACTAGCACCATTTTTGTACTTTTACCAGTGATTAGGCAGTAAATACGGATTCCACATCAAAATGTGCAAACTACTGACCAGCCATTACTCCTAGGAACTTAACCTAAGGAGAAAATGGGTAGGTATGCAAGGACGTGTGTTGTGGACATATACTGATATCCAATACATGCTGCTTCCAACAGAGAAACCAGTAGTAACCTAATATTCATTGACAGAAAAATCTAGTACTGTAGCCCCAGAATTTAGTGTCTACTGCACATTAGGGCTAACAATATTTAGTATATGAATGGCATCATGAATGGATTAATAGGATATAGTCATCCAAATGAATTTTATTAAGACTATATTCAATAACACAGAAAGAAGTTCAAAGTGTTTTACTAAGTGATCAAGCCAGATTATAGACTAGCCTACATAGTAATATTATTAATCTAACAATCAGAAAGCAAAAATTCAAGACAATCTTTTACCCAAGACTTCTCAAATACTGCTATACAACAAGTTCTCTTTTTCGGCATGTTACTCTTATCATATGCATGAATTAAAACTGAACACAGGCATATCCATTTTAAAACAGCTACAATAGATGCCTTGGTAGCAATTATACCAAAGACATAATCTCAATGCACACTATTTTACTAGTCTGATTTTTCTGACCATGACCCTGCTAAACCCTTCCTTGTTAACTTTCTGGCTGACTCTCAGGCCAAGGATGCTCTTCTGGGCTCTATATTCATCCAAGTGCATTCACCATGGGCGATTTCCATCTGTTATCTCCACACACAAAGACTTCAAGTCATCTGGCAAAGTGACATTGCTTGTTTTGAATGTTGGATTGAGGTGAAAAGTAAACAGCTTGTATTAATAACTAACGATCTCTTGTAACTTTTGTTTTTAACACAGGAGGGAATGTATTCCCTGATAAACAAATGACAAAGTGTCTCTCTCTGGATTCCAGCAAGAGCAGTGTGATTCTTCCACTGGGGCACTGTCTTGTGACAACCATGCCTGACTGTGACTCTGGCCAGGCTCTGAAAGCTGGAGTCAGGGCCAACAAATGCTGTGTCTACGCACATGTACCCCAAAGAATCGGCCAACTGTGAGAATGGCAGAGAACACAGATGACCCGATGACTGGCAGGCCTACTACTCTGGGCACCATCCATCTGAATTACAGAAATTTAGTGAAATTTATTTTGTGCCATGCGGATGCATGGGTTCCCCAAGCCAAAAATAAGCTTTCTATTTTTCCTCAAATAATCCCATCCAGAGACAGCAGGGGAAAAGGCTAAGAGAAACAGACAACTGCAGAAAGAAAACAGATGCATCCAACTACTTCCTCCTTGCCACTCACTCCTGAGGGAGGACAGCAACAGCATATGCCCAGCACACAAAGCATTCTCGTACCTCTGACATGAGGGTGGCTGCCTTGATGTGCTCCTGATGATCATGGCCTTAATGGCACAAACAGTCTTTACTATTTTAAGGCAAATTTGTATCTGAGACAACTCCACTGACAATCCAAGTTGTGTTTTCAGAAATAGTGGTGGTATTGTAGTCCAGTTGTTTTATATCTTGACCTCAGTACCATTTATTTACAAAATGCTTGCCAGTCTATGAGCAAGGACCATAGGCCTCGTGACGCAGGAACTGGCGTCGGCCACCTCAGGAGCCTGGCTCCATGCTAAGTGACAGAAACCTGATCTTTCACCTGGCTGCTGCCATTGCTATTTCCTCCCATGCTGCTGTCATGCGCCTCATCTATCCAAAGCAGTCTGCATGTGAGCCAGAGAACTATTTCCTGAGGGATGTAAACCTCAATAAATGGCAAATAAACAACACAGAACATGATCTCATGCTGCTATGCTGCTGTTTCTCCAAAGTGTAGTACTGTGGCAGCTCTGATTTGTAAGTATGACTTGACCCTCACTCTTCCCTGGTTCTTCTCTCCCCTTAGTCCCTAAGTTACTTCCACTGTCTAACTATGCCTCTCTTGGACTACCTCACCATACTGTGCTCTGAGCACCCCAACCCATGCTTCTGGAGCTCCCCAGGCTGTGAAAAATGTTCAGTTATGCAAAGTTTACTGTAAGCTTCTAAACTTCCTTGTTCTTATTCACCAGGACTGGACCTTTGTCACTGTCAGGGGTTCTTCACACCAGTTGGCTAGGATTGATCATCTTCTTCCCTCAAACCTTCCACTCTCTTTCCCATTGGGGTCATGAGTCCAGAACATGGGGTGACATCAATCTCCTTCCTATCTCCCTTCTTAATCCCCTACATCCAGGGTAATTTTCCAAATTACCAGTTTCCAAAAGGAGTCTGTACATTACTCTATAAAATAAAACCACTTTCCCTGTGACCCTGATTATAGTAAGTCTAGTTTCAGGCACTTCATTGAACCCTTAGGTAGACTTTTAATATAGACATGTGTATTACAGAAATCCTTATGTAGTTTCCATTTTCCTGTTTCTTTATTATCTAATTTGTGTTTGTTTACTCATTTCTCAAATTTCTTTAAGTAGAGATCACTTCTTGAATATGAACTCTTAATGATCAACTGATTTCAGCTCATTATTCATAATAGAGTAATGCCAACTACCCCACTTTTTCTTTACCCAAATAAAATTTTAAAATATTCCCATACACTCACTCTTGGTGTCTCCTCTGGTGTCTGATGATGAGAAAGTTATTAAGAGTATTTTTAAATACTCTCATTCAACTCAGCAGTAAGAAATTCATTGCCCCTTGACAAAAAACCCTATGGTTAAAAATCCAAATATCCAAGTGCTATTTTCTTCACGCTGTAGTGTTATTTTGTTCACCCCAGAACATTATACGACCATGACACAAGCTTGGATAGGGTCCCACAAGCTATCAAATGATAGATGTTTTCATTGGTTTTGCCTTGAATCAGGGTTATTAACAGCAGCATGATACTGAGTGAGAACACTCAGCAATAGACTCAGATTGTATCTGACAAGGTTCACTTCATAAACCTCAACTATTTTCCTACTGAAGAGATGTTGTATAAAGGCAATTCTATTTATGCAACCATTGTGCATTTATATTCCCTTTAAAGATAAATGATAATTTTATGGAGAATGAATTACATGCAAACTGTTATCTGCTTTGGCAACTTGCCAAAACAAACACTCATTTAAAATACACAAAACAAAAGCAACTAGCTATCAATACTTCTCTCAACGAAAACAAGTGACATACAGATTTCTCTTCTGAACAGGATGATCTTGATAAAGAAAGCAAAACTAATATATGATTGTACTAAAATAATTACACTCGTATCTTTATTATAGAGCTTGAAATATTTAACTTTGAATTTAAAATGTGATATAATTTAACATTATGGGTGCAATATACATTAGAATGACAACTGAATGGTCAAAAACACCAACAGTCACTCAGTAAATATGTACAGACAAGTACTTTGATAGACAGGCAGTATGCAAATCCACTGCCCCTCTCAGTTCAGAGTTTTAGTCAAAACACACACAACACAATCATAAAAACAACAATGCAAGTTCTGTAATTATTTGAAATGTTATGCTGAAAAATACCAACATTCAAATATCTGTCAGATCATAAAATAAGGAAGGAGAGCTCTATTTATGCCAATCAGGGTCATTTCCCAGTAAAAAAAGTAATATACATAAGACAATCCTACCTGTATTGAACAGCCATCAAACCATTATATGGCAAGGGCACAGGAAAGAGAAACATTCAGAGAATCACCAGTTAATTCTGAGGTGAACAGGAAGAAAGATGGTTTTAAAAGTCTTTTATCTTTTTACTTCATGTACCTCTACAGGGCCTGAGTCTTACACATCACATGTGTAGTGTGGCACTTGAATAAGGAAAACGTGGGCAGCAGAGAAGGAGGCAGAAAAGCTGACGGAGAGATGACCTGAAAGGGGAAGGAGGCGCAGGGGAGGGCGGAGCCAGTGACGCAGGTGGGGGCAGTGCTGCTCGGCCCGCTGGAGGTCCGTGGGGGAGAGGCAGAGGAGCAGGAGGTCCCAAGCGGGCTTGCCACACAGAAGGAGAAGTTATTGACTCGGACATGGCTGATTCAGTGGAGAGCAGCAGTGAAAATAAGACTGCAACAGGTGAAAACGGCGTGTGGGAAATGAGCCACAGGACCAGGCCCAACGCCACAGGACAGGTAACATTCGAGAGGTCAGCTGGAAGCACAAGAAGGCAGGTCACCAAATGAGCACAGGAAACTACTGGCCCATTTTTCAGAAATACAACTGCAAATGTGATTGTGAATGGCAACAACATCTGTAGACAGAGACACAGAAGAGGCAGACAGAGGGCCCAGAAATTATCTGTAGGTGCTATGAGGCGACTCCCACCCCAGCAATGACTGCAGGAGGTAGGTCTGATGTAGTTAGATCACCCCCTTTTTTTTTTAAGGAGAAGCTATAACACTGAATCTTTAAAAAAAATCCATGGGAAAAAAAAATCAGGTTTTTAATGTTGGCTCAAAATTGTTAAAAAGCACTAGGTCACACAAAATATATTGGTTGGCTAGCATTAATTTTCTGTAAGTTTGGCATTGAGGAAAAAAATTTGAAGTAAAATATAAAATACAAGCTGGCTAGATAGCTCAGTGGACAAAGTATCTACTTAAGCAAGCACAGGGACCAGCAATTGATCCCCACACCATGTGCCACACTGGCCCCACCCTTCAGACATGCTGAACTGGCCATTGAGACTGGGCATAATAACAATGCTTATAATCCCAGCACTAGGGAGGCTGAGACAGGAGGATCACTGTGAGTCTGAGCTGCATAGTGAGACCCTTTACCAAATACATAAAAATAAAATAAAATACTTACCTCTTTTTAAAGAATGAGAGCATTTCACATGTTGCTTTTCTCTGTTTTTAAAATACCCAACATTTGAAATAAAAAGATTTCCCTTTACTTCCCTTTAAGATTCTACACACTCATATGCTCTGCTGGTAAATCTAAACTCTTGTAGCATGGTAATATAAGCGTCTTCTGCTAACTGTTATTAAGTACTAAAATTTGTGTCTGGGTGGGAAGCACAAAACAACTGGTAATTTGTAAAAGGAAAATATGAGGAAGTTTTTCTGTGAACACAAAGTTCTCACAGAAAATATACAGCTCAAGTTGACTTTCAGTTTACCAAATTTTCTCAGGAAAGAACTTCCCAATTGCAGCTGATTTATATTACAACAACACAGCCAACGATTTCCTTACAATACTATTTTTAATCAGTTCAGCATATCACTCTGCCTGGGGAACTGAAAGCAAGACGTACAGAAATTCATCAGTTGTAGATACTGGGCACTGAAAAGTTAAATAACATCTTTAACCAGGAAATAGTGTGAATAGACTAGCCTCTCTGTGAAGGTGATGTGTCTGTAGTTGACACTGTTCTGTGAGCACATGGTCTTCAAAATACTCTTCAATTGCAAATTCTGGAAAACTAGAAAACATCTAGAGTGCGATGAGAACTCACTAGAGTGAGTGAGTGCTTGATGGTGACTCTTCTGTGATAATGACATCGCTGCATGGGTCGATGCCATTGGGTCTATTTTTAATTGCATTTCTCTTTGCTCTGGTCTTCATAGTTCAATAGGTGCAATGTGAAAGATGGTAAATATTAATGCCTCTATTTCAAAAGGTTTTTCTTGGGGCCGGGGAGATGGCTCAGTAGAATAAGCACTTTCCTGGCAAGCATGAGGGCCTGAGTTCAATCCCTGGTTCCACAAAAAAAAAAAAAAAGGTGGCCAGTTCAGCATGCCTGAGGGAGCAAATACAGTCTTAGGCACTGGAAAACAAACACCTGTGACTCAGTGAACACCAGACCTAACTTTGTACTGAAATCCAGGAGAGCCATGAAACAAACTAACAGCAAGAAACTAGACAGCATGTTGTCACCAAGTGACATCGCTACATGTGTCACCCTACATCTTTGTCTCTCCATGGTACCTTTTCTGTCTTAAGCCCCACCCCCCACCCCACCTTCTTCAGTTTGCATGGAGTTCTGCTCTAGCCCACCTTTCCCAGCTCTCTCTGTCTCATCTGCTTTGACCCCTTGCTCTCTTATTTATTACCCCAGATCTCCCTTTCTGCCTTGGGTTTTCTCCCTTGCTAGTCTCCATTTCTAAGCACGCCCCCCCAAATTAACATTGCTTTCAGTGAAGGTGTTAAGTGACCACAAACACACATTGCACACCCTCAACCCTGAGGTTCACAAATTCACACAGGAATCTATCTATGTGTTCCTTGGAAGGCATTTTTATCTTATACCCATGACAAAGGAATTACTTAAAATTTCCTGCATGGGGGGGGAGCGGGCATTGCAAGCATCCCCTGATTGCCAGGCACAACTCAGTACTATGTAAACCTGAGAGTCAGAAAGCCATCTTCTCTGGCACGTCAGAGCTGCTACCCACAACTTGCTGGGAGCCTTCCAGACTGCTGGTAGACAAGAGTCCTGGAGCATTCTCAATGGAGACTAGTTCTTGGGAAGTGCTTCTCTTTTCTATCTTGTTACTATGTATGCTTGCAACATTTTTGCTGAAAGTGGAATTAACTGACTCAGTACAAGTGCCAGAGTTACAATAATAATTTAGCACCGAAAACAACATAGAGCTTCTGGAGTTTATGCTCTTTAGAAGCACCATCATATAGGAAGAACAGTATAGTTTATATGACTACACGGACATGGGTTCAAATCCTATTGGGCATATTATTGAATTTGTCTGACTTCACATTTTTTCATGAATAAACTAAAGATACCAACACTTACCACACAGGATCTGTGAGGGTCAATCAGTTGTTTGTTTTACTGTTTGATTACACAAACATGGGGGTGAAGTAGCCCACAGCAGGAGGGAAGGGGAGGAGAAGTGTGCCTGCTGTCTCACTGTGAAAGGGACACAAGAAGGTGCTCAGAGGTGGTGACTGATGGTCAGAGGCTGGACGCCAGGCCCAGTGCCCATCCCTGATTCACTCAGACTCTGGTGAGTCACTAGCATTGCTGCGTTTCAGTTTTTTCTCTTGCAAAATGGAAGGCTGGGCATACCACCTGGCCTTTAAAGAGTTGCTTTGAAGCTATGCCAGCAGCTAAGTCCTTCCAATCTTAGCTTCTACTGCTTTGACAAGTGTGTGTGTATGCGTGTGTGTTCATACACACATTAAGGTATGTGTATATGTGTGGCCACCCAGAAATACATGAGTTCTAGAGCTACCTCTGCAAAGATCAGTAAACCATTTAAAAAGAAGGCCTCCAAAACGATCACCTCCCTTACTTCCTCTGTTCAATCAGGAATATCCCTGACTCTAGAAAGATGATATTTCTGTTCCTGAAATTTCCAAAGGAAAAGTTTGTAGCTCCCCATTAATAAGGTACTTGATTTTATAACAATCTCATTGTTGGCAACATTCTTTATTTTATCTTTTAAAAATTATAACCTCATTCTCCTTACCACAATATTTTATTTCACATGCGACCTACCACCTTCTGACAGCTATTAATCTATTAATGTATGAATGGATGCTTATTGTTCCACCCTGAATACCTTGTCCATTGATTCGTCCTAGGGATCTTGCTCATACCAGGTATTCCATAATCACCTGTAACTAGAAGTTGAATTATTTGATTGTTCTTTGATAAAATTACAAAGCTAGGGAGCTAAAGGGGACCTCTAGAGAAGACAAAGCCAAGGGCCCCTAAGGAGAAGTGGCTTTTTTGAGAGTATGCCTTGGCTTTGGGTTTCCCTTATCAGGATCCTTTCAACTTGATCTCCATGAGTCCCTCCACACCCTATAATTTGGGGACACAGCTGATGTGGGTGGGAGGTGCCATTGAGAGGCCAACTCCACACCCATTTAAAGCAAGGGTCAGAGAAAATAAGCTACAACCTTCATTTACAGACTAAGAGAGCTTTGTACAATAATAATAGTTTATGCCTCAGCAGTGACTTTCATCTAATAATACTGGAGAGCTTATGAAATTCTCATTCCATGATGCGAGGTATTATTACGGGCTCTTGGTCATGTGAGGAAGAAACTGGGTATACTCTGGGGCCTTACTGCAGGTTGCTTCAAAGACCCTTTGGGGCTGGACAACCTCGCCTCATTTTTCTTCTCTTTATCAATATCACCAGAAAAAAAAAAAGCTTTAAAAAAGCTGTAATAGCTACAATAACCACCCAGGTTTGTTTCCTTCTAGGTATTCCTATAACCATTCAGATCCACCTGAATTTCTGATCCATGTCTAGATAAGCGACACTGCACAGTCTGTTGAATCATGTCTAGCCTTCTGTAGGGTTCCTAGCACCTGAGACTTCCTGAGTTACTCCTAGTAAAAAACCAAATACAACAACTTTTGAGGTACATCACAGCTTTCTGGACTAGAAAGAAATATTTCTCTTTCTTCAGTTTACTGACCTTGCCCCATATATTCTTTTCATCTGTGAAAAAGACCATCACCTTGGTTAGATTTTCTTTTTGCCTACCCACACAATTACAGTGCTTAAAATTACCCCTCAATTATTAAAGAACTACATTAAAGGCCAATTAGATAGAGGCAACACAGCAAGCCCCACAGGGAAGCCCATTAGACACTGACTAGGTGGCAATCTTTCTTCTTTGGGTGAAGAGGGAACAAGCTTGTCACCGTCCAGCTCCCCAGACCTTGGTGCTCAGGCAGGAGGGCTCCTCCACCATGGCCTTCCTGGCTAGCACTGGTGCCAGGTGCACCCATAAGGCCCAAATGACTTCAGCATCACAGCAGCCCCTTTACCCCATGCCAAGTTCACAGCACTGGCCTTGCGCTAAGGATCTCTTCCATACTGAAAGAGATCCTTCTCTCCTGGAGTTCCTGGAACTATGCAGCTGATCTTGCTTTGTGGTTCAACACTGCAGCCAGAACCCTGAAGTTTTTTGCACCTCAGAATAAGTGGAAATTGTTACTGAGCTCAAAACTTCCCTGCTTTCTTAAAAGCCTGTGCTCTGTGGGACACCTAAAGGTAAAATGTAGTCAGAAGAGTTCTGTGAGGAAACACGTGTGTGAAATTTAAGTTATCAAAATATGCTAAACAATGGTAGTTCCACAAAAATGAAAAATGGAATTACCATAGGATTTGACAATCTCTGTCTAGGTCTATACCCAGAACACTGAAAACAGGGTCACTAAGAAGTATCTATACATCAGGTTCACAGCAGGTACACTCACAACAGTTGAATGCTAGAACCACCTCGAGTGTCAAGAAAAGAATGAATTTTAAAAGGTGGGCTTTACATGCAAAGGAGTATTACTTAGCCTTAAAAAAGAAGGGAATTCTCTGTAGGACATTATGCTAAGTGAAGAAAGTCAGTTTTAGAAGAAGGACAAATAGCATATGATCCATTTAGATGAGGCACATAGAACAGTTGGTTTTCTACAAGCAGAAAATAGAACAGTTTTTACCAGGGGCTTGAGTGAAGGAGTTCAATTTTAGTTTTGCAAGTGAAGACAATCACAGACTTAAAAATGACAGAGATGAAAAATCTTACATCTCGTATTTTCACTCCCCAAAGTGAACACATGGAACAGGTTTCTGTATAGTAGGACTTCTCAGTGCCTGGAGCTGACAAGCAGCTTTCCCAGATGATCTAGCAATGTGATCTAGTTTTCTTAGAGCCTCTCATGACTTCTCTGTGCTTCTGAATTGCTAGAAAATAAATCCTGTGTTTCACAGTTACATTAAAAAGGCAAAATTTTAAAGTCTATAGCCAGATTTTCAAAACAACTGTAACTTCTCATCATCCTCTGATAGAGGAGAACCAGACTTTGTCCTCAGTGATGTCACTCACCAGCTAGATGGTCTTGAACAAGGGCCCTATGGACCTCCAATCTCTCATCTGATGCATGAGAATAATCAACGTTCAACCTATCTCACTGGTTCATGGTAAAGTGTATCCAAAATACCTATATCAAAGAACCTAAAAAGTATCAAAAGCAACTGCAGTGTAAAGATAGTCATAACCTGAGCTTGGAGTATTTGCTAAGCACCAAACAGATGCCCTGAAACACAGAGACCAAAGGCAAGCAACCACAGAATAGACACTTGCAGTATATGCACCAGAGTCTGTGAGTCAGGAGACACAGGCTAAGAAGTTCATTTTATTGCTGTCTGATTTCAGACAAGTCATGTAGCCTCCTTGATTTGTAGTTCACTCCACTGCCAAACAAACCAGTGGAAGAGATAATCCCACACACAGGTCATGTCTAGCTGAGTTTATGAAATATTGAAATAGACAAGCTGTGACTAACAGCCCAATTCCTTCATCAGACACTGTGGGGCCTACCCAGTGCCTGGCTCCAGGGCCTGCCCTGCACCTGGCTTACCCGATGCCTATGCTAGGTATGGAGAAGCGCAGCCCACTGTCTCTGTGCTCCCTGTTAGCCCCCAACAGCCTGCATCAGAAGACAAAACTGCCAGTACACAGCCGCCATATATAGTTTCCCATGTAGGAATCTCCTGCTCCACTTCTCTGCACTTTTAAAAATGATGTTTCCAAAGTATCTTTTTATTGAGTTACAGACTCAGTGGTGCCAGATAGAGGGTATAGAAAAGTTGCTAAATGAACAGAAGTACAGACCTCCATGGGAATAAGCCTAATTCTGCAAAACCATCTCCTGCAGCAGTGACTCTGCACACAGAAAATATGAGAAAAGAAAAGTAAGGGTGGGGGAGAGAATCATGCAATAGCAAAGGGTACTGACACTGAGAAACATAGCTAACTCAGGTATTTTACATTTATAATGTTAAAAGTGCAAAAGAAAACCCTTAAACCCATGGCTCTTTCTTACCACAAGGAAAGGAACCTGGACCTGTTCATACCTGTATTCACAGCGAGATCAAACACTGCCAGAAACAGTTGTTGGAGCTACTTTGAACAAGTCATGACCTCTTCATGATCACCCAGAAGGATGTTACCAAGTAGACTGTGCAGAAATGATGACAAATGTGGCATGCCTGTTACTATAAATGAACATTGCACATTCTTCCAACCTGTTTAATTACTGTTCACCTAGAGCAGTGCAATTAACAAAACTAAATTCTGAAAATGGGAGCGCCCTCCTGTCTCTCTTAGGTAGTTTTGTAGTCCTAACAATAGACTTAATGAAGCCTTCTAGAAAAAGGACGATTACATTCGAATGATGAGGACATATACAAGTTCACTAGGCAGATCCTTCCTCTGGCAGACAGACAAGATGCCTTATCACATCCTAGAGTAGACCTTGTAGTGTTTTCAATGCTAATAAACAGCTCACTTTTGCAGGTTTGCCAAAGGTTCATCACCTTTCTAGAGTAGAAAAAATGGAGAATAAAGAGAAATCTCAGCTTCTGAGTGAACATAGTAGGCCTGAGACTTAATCCAGCACCATCCATCACTCAGTACTACATCCCACACTGAAAAGAGGATGGAGGCATGCTTGATATAAGCAAGTCATTAAAATGGTCTTAGAACTACTGCTTTAAAAAACAAATAGGGTGACATCATAACTCTTGCCTTGATAAGGTAAACAACAATTATGCAAGTTGATAAAACTTTTTCCCTTGGAAAAAAATTAAAGACAAAAGACACAAAAATAAAACTTTCTTCTTGGGTAGTTGTCTGGGACAACCAGTCCACCAGACCAGGACCAACTGACTCATCTGTGTGAAATTTACTACTACATATTTTGTTTTCCTATTACTATTATACATATAATTGTTTCTTAAACTAATTTTACAGCTGTTGGTTAGTAATATACTGAAATTTATCAACTGGCATGAATCTAGTCTCATGACCTTAATTTCTATAGCTTTACTAAATTCATTCAGTCTTTTTTATGCATTCCCTAGGACTTGTCTATATAACCTATCATACTGCCTGTGAATAAAGAGAGCTACTTCTTATTCAATCTTGGTAACTTCTACTTTTTTTCTTGCTTTAACATCCATTTCATTAGCAAGCGAGCTCCCATCACTGCCTTCTGCATTGCTTCATGCCGTTTTGGTTGGTGTGTGGTGACGAGGAACCAAGGCCTGCAGCAGATACATGTTGATCCCTCCAAGCCAACTGCAGAAGACAAGAGGCCTGATTCGGGGCCTCAAACTTTAAGCTAAGAATCTGTCCTTAGTCTCCTATGGTTTAATTATTTGTATCTCTCAAGATACTGGCATTTTAGGAATTAACGAATCTTTTCATTTTTGGGTTACTGGGCCCTTAAGAGATCAAAGTTCTTGTCTTAGACTCAAACAGAGGCCCAGCAGGTCCAGTGGCTAGTCCAGGCGGAGAAAGTGTCTGTTCCGGGTAGTATAAGAACTGACAACACAGAGACTTGGATTTTGGGTCTTAATAGAGTAAGTACTCTTGCCTTTAACAGACAACAGGTCAAGACGTCTGGGGAGATCTTGGTCCATGTAGATAGGATGACTGATGCTTCTATGAATATGGGCATCTTTTTCTGAACTTTTGCTAAGGGTTTTCCCTGTACCTGGAGCAAGATTACCTGGGGTATTTGCTTGTCCATAGCTATTACCATTCAGAAATAAATTTTCATCTCCTGGTTCCCTCAGTAACCATAATATGACATACAGGACATTACATGCTAGGATCTCACTGAACATCGCTGATCCTATTTATCACCAACTGCCAAATGTGGTCATCTCAATATCATCAAGTCTTAAAAGCTCAGAGTGACATGTTAGAGCCCTGTGGATCTTGGCTGATTTGTACCAGGATCTTCAAAGAACTTGGCAGAGCCAAGAAAATCACCAACTTGTTAAGTGAGCATCTAAGAAATTTCATCCCCATGAGACAGGGGAGCCAACAAAGATGCTTCCAAATTATCAAGCATATTTCTGTTTATCAAAACACATGATTTGCACTGTTGAAACTCCAGGGCTTTTAGGAAGTTGAGTTCTTCCAATTTCCCCTCTTGTCATATAAAGGCCAAGCACTCTTATGCATCCATCACTTCTCCAAAATTATCATCAGTTGTCACTGCTAAAACAGTGGAAGTTGTATTTGCTGAAGTCAGAGCCAGGCCACAACTGGACAAAACAAAAACCACACAATAAAAGAGCATCACTCACTGATGTTGGGTGTGTACTGGGCGAAGCTAGTTTCACCAGGGAAGAGGAAGTTGGGAAGGGCAGGAACTACATACTGGTTACTGCAGAGACATCTTGGGAGTTGTCTGACTAGCAATGGTGTGTGTGTGTGGGGGGGTACATGCAGCATCTTTTCACTTCTGGGGCAACCAGCTCCACAGATGCATAGCTTGCCCAAGGTCAAATAGCTAGTGGTACAGTAACACTTTGAATCCACATTGATCTCTCTAAGTCTACCCTTTTAATTAATTTTGTTATAAAAGTTATATAGCTACATTAAGAAAATGCCCATAATCTCATAACCCAGATAAAACTGTTAGCATTTTGGTGCATGGTTTGTAGACTTTTCCCACAGGCATGTTACCTTCAAAATTAAGCTCATATTCCATAAATAATTTGTTATCCTCCTTTGTCCTAACCAGTAACCTAAATACTTACCTAAAACATTAAGTAATTTTGATAATTATCATTTTAACTAATATGTAAATAGCCCAAGGATTATCAGAGTTTACACAGTGAAAACTCAATTGTGGGACACAGGTTCTTTTCTAATTTTTTTCTAATAGAACACAAATGCTACTGCCACAGCACCATTTTGCCTGCCCATATATGTACTATCACCCTCAGTGTTTCAAATGGACAATAGGAGTCCACAGATAAAGAAAAATGACAAATGAAATATCTTGTAAAAGTCACCCTCAGTGGTCATGGTTGCCTGGATCAAATCTGATAAACATTATTATGGCACAAAAATAAGGTTAAAAAAAAAGCTGTGCTTCTGAGCCTCCACTCACCACGTGCTTCTGATGGTTTAATGTTCTACCATCAGTGTCACAGAAATCCCAACAGAAGAAGTCACTACAATCTATACCTGGAAGAATGGATATTCTTTGAAAACGTATCCCATCCCATCAGGTTTCTACATCAGAGTGGCTAGAACCCATTAAGCAGAGTCCGTATGTGCACCAAGCACTGTGTGACATCTCATACTTAATTTGCTATTCAAGTGCTGTAAACCTTTTCCTCAAGTGGATGAGCAATCCCAGCCGCAACCCTGACTTCTCATCAAGCATCACTAGAAAGTGAAAGCGACAGCAAGGTAAGTGTAAGATTACTGAATTTGTAACATACACGCATGGCTATCATAAAAATCTCTTGTGTCTGGAGGACAATAATCTCCAAAATACATCCATGCCTCTTTGTGGATACTCGTTTTAAAAGCTTTATTACAATCCATGCTACCATCAGTTTGATGTGAAAACAACACACTTGAATAGCTGGCCACATCTGTTCCCCAGGAACACATTAAAGATGACTGCTGATCAGAGAAAGCCAAGTGAAAATGGAGAGAACTGGGTATTTCCATGTTGGTAGAACCAATGTGGAACCTTCTCCTCAAGGACAAGGTGACTATAGTCCATCTAGACAATCTTTTACTCTTGTCTGCAGTCAGGGTTTAAAACCTACACCTCTTGGTTTATTATCTCAGCTTGGTCTACCTCACACTTAAAAGAAGAGATGAACTCCACCAGAACCCAGCGACATCCTTTTCTTCTCTACTGTGCAGCTAATTCTGCATTTTCCCTTTCATTTCCCTTTGTCCCTTTCCTTATGTCTTGTCCTCTTAAAAGTTTCTGTTTCCTCATGGAAATATCAAATGACATAATCACTCTGGAAAACAATGTGGTATTGCTAATACCAACACCAGTCAAGTCGAGAGTGCACATACCCTACAATCTGAAAATTCTTCCTTTGTGCCCCTGTCCTAAGGGAAGTGCATCCAAATGCACTCTTTAAAAAAGTTCATTGCAGCACTGCTGAAAATAGCAAAAACTGGAAATGACCCAAATATTCAGAGAGGAGAAAGGATAAATTGTGTAATATTCATAAAATAGATGAGCATACAGCAGTAAAAATAAATGAATTCCACACACTAACTATGCTTCATGCATTACCAAGGATGAATCTTTTTCTTTTTTTTATATTACTTTATTTTTAAAAAATTTTTTAAATTTCACTTTTGTTTTATTGAAGTACAAATATTGATGAGACAGTTTTAAGATACCTTGACAAGATGGATTTCATAAATTAATACAATGCAAACTGTCTTCATAATATTTTGGTATCATAAAAGGTATATACATGATATTATACTTACAGACATTATTATACCGTATGTCTCTTATCAGTAAATTAAGAGACTGTAACTGTTTGTATATCTTATTTTTTATACCTGAATTACATCAAAGATTCAATAATCAATACTTTCTAGCTTGTTATTTTCCTAGCGGTTGTCTATAGTCCTAGAAGCCGACATAATATCCTGTCCAACCACCATTAGTGCAAATCTTGCCCCTCATAGAATTATGTAGAAGCACGGCATATCTACCCCAACTGTACTGTCCATACACACACATCATGATTCTTCCTTTCTATACCCCTTCCTTTGTCTACACCTGTCAAAGATGGGCACTCCATTATCATTCAACTAACTTAGGTGCTTGAACTTGACAACACAATCCAGCACAGTTCAGCATTCCACAACAATAGTGAGTTATCCGAAGATGTTGTTGACCACAGCCATTTACAGCTCAACTTAATATTATGGCCCCATGATGTATACTTCATTTTTACACTTTTCTGCGGGATGGTTAAGACCTAGATAGAGCAAGACTTATATACCAACACATGTACTTTACATTTCTTATGAGGTCAGTGAAGTCCCCTCAGGGTTTTTCTTGTAGTCCTGTACCTTATTCTGTAGATCCTTTGTCTGTGTCATCCATGTGGATGAGTCACGGCCAATGCTTGACCAGTTTGCTCTGAGAGCCTGAAAGTTTTCTCTCCATGTGACTCTCCCCAGGCACACTATAGAACTTCAATCTCTTTCCTCTGTGGCTCCATAATCTCCTTGTTCAGAAAATTTGGAGCTCAACTGAGTTTCATGATGTTGCAGTACAGGTTCTCCTATGTCCTGAGTCTTTGCTGACCTTGAAAGGTGAGAGCCAAAATGTTGGCTGGCCTTGTGGCTCTTCTATTTCTCCAACTTTGATCTGTGAACTTAGGTTGTTAACCATCCAGAAGAAAAGCTGATTAGTATCCTGCAGCATATGCCATTCAATTCCAAGGATGAATCTTTAAGAAATATACTGACTGAGAAAAGTGAGCTGTTCAAGAATACCAGTAATAGGTAGTCCTGAGGTAAGCAAAACCAAAGTATGGGGACTGGTTAGGAAACAAGAAAAGAAAAGGAGACTACTAACAAAAAGCACTTGTGTTGGATAATGCTCTTAATTTGAGGGGAGAGCTGTCTCAATAACAGGGACAGGGGACATGACAAGAGGAAAGCAAGTAGAAACTGTTGCTCACTGCCTCAAATTTGACCTGTGGTTAAACATCAAGTGGAATGAAAGCTGCCAAAAATTTACTCACAAAAAAGCCGCTCAGACACTAGTTTGAGCTTTTTCTCCCAAAAGAGAATAAAGAATAACTGTATTTCCAACAGATAACAAGAACTAGCTCCTGAATGGAAGCAGTTTTGCTTTGTTGGTGATACGGCTTGTGTCTCAATGTCCCTCAAAGTCTTAAACAGTCACAGGTGGGGCTTTTTCAAAGATAGCTGGATCTAGAGTGTGCGACACTGGGATCCATTCATAGTACACTACTAGGATCTACACTAGGATTTAAGGTGTGAAGATTGCCTGCCCTAAGTAACCTGGGGAAGATATAAGGGATAGAAAGAGCTATGATTGCCCCCTTGCTTTGCTACCTTCTGCCTCCTACAAACTATTTTTCCTCTGCCACCCTGCCTCCCCAGCCAACTATGTCTGGTTCTACAACAGTGAGCCAAACAAAACTTTCCCTATTAATTATAGATGTTGGACGCTTTGTCTCAGCAATGAGAAAAGTTAACTAAGACAACTGGGCATGAAAGGCTTGTTTCTTGTTTTTTCCCTGAGAACACATTATGAAGTATTTATTCATTTATTTTAGGGAAGGGCCTACAGGGTACTCAGGGTCTCACTACTAGATGGGACAGAAATGGAATTACAGGAGGACATCACCACGTCCAGTTTCAATCACCATCTCAGCACACCCAGGGGACAGGAACCCAGGGGACAGGAAGACCTTGGGGATCAAACTTCTAGCCCCTGAGCCCGCTGTGGGTGCTTTAATCCACTGAGCTATTTGACCAGCCCTGCAGTGTTTATCGTTAAATACTACCATCTGAAAAAAAACAAAAGGAGCCTAATTGAATCTTTTTCTTGGCCACTGTAAAAACAAAATAATGAAAAAGTTAGATTACCTAGCGGCCAATACTGATTAATATCAAAGGAAATAGCAAATATTATAGTAACTGTTTAAAGATTTTTTGTTCTGCCAGCTGATGGGCCATATGTGAAAGTGTGCTTCACACCTCACCACCAATCACCATAGCAACTCCTAAGTCATTTTTTTGATATTTTGAGGCTGTTCAAAACTTTCCTATAGGGGACAGTGAGATATAGCTCAGGGGCCGGGGAGATAGCTCAGTGGAATAAGTGCTTACCTGGCAAGCACAAGGTCCTGAGTCTGATCCCCAGTACAAAAAAAAAAAAAAAAAAAAAAAAAAAAAAAAAAAAATTCCTATCATTGAATTTATTTATTTATTGCAAGCAGCAATTGAATGTATGTCAAGCTCTCTTGTAAAGGAAAAAAAATAGTGTTTTTTTCCTTTATCTGATAACAATAGGAAAAGGGACAGCCAATTTATTTTTTTAATTACTGCTTTTTTAAAATAGACTAGTTTTTAGGCTACTCTAAAAAAGGACAACATCTTTCCCATATAAAGGTTTTGCCGACTCGTCTTAAATTACCATAGCACTAAATGTTGACATTAGACAATGGGTAAAAAGTTACACAAAAAAGAATCCCTCCTCTGGCCTATTCGTCTGTCACCTGTCATCTGTCTGAATCCACTCCCCATCAGAGTTGGAAGTCGTCCAGTCCCTGCTGCGCCCTGCTCCCCAAAAGGAGGACAAAAACGGCTTTCCCCGCACTGCCGCCTCCTCACCCAGCTGCAGCGGTCCCTTCACAGCTTCCCAGCGCACACTCCTCCTCAGGCGCTCACCACACTGCTGGTCACAGGGACAGCCCCCTGCTTCTCCGGCAGCCTCTATCACATATTTCTGCGGTGCCCTAAATCAGCACTTATGCAAATTGTGGGCCCGCCCACTCCTCATGGACCTCCATGATGGAAGTCCACCTGTACTGTGCCACCTCACACTGGACTCGGCAAGCACCTGCTTTCCCTTGGAGTCTCATGTGGAGGAGTCTCACTGTGCAAATGGACGAAACTTTCCCTTCTGTTAACACAAATGGGCCACACATCTCACCTCCTTTCCATTCACTTTGCACGTTGACTGTCCTGGATAGTGACACACTGCACGACTTTCTGAAAACCCCTACATCTTCTAGGAAGCAGCTATGTTCGCCAGATGGGGCTGCTCTTCATACCGCACATAACTCACAAAACAGGCCCAGTCTTCAGTAAAGGTGTACCCTTAAAATGAAGATTCGTATCTGAATACAGAATTTCAGACCTTCTTTAAAATAAAAATCAACTGGCTAAATTCTGGGTGTGTAATAGGAAGTGAGATTGAGGGCTTCAACCTACTGACGCCAGCGAGGACATCCAGACGCCTCTGGGCCTACCTACACACCACCAGCTAAGCAAGCATGCTACCAACTCACCCTTTCTATGTTACTGCCCCATCTCAGTGAGGCTCACGGGCCTGTTAGAGTGAGAAGATCACGGATACAATCTTGATGTCAGCAAAGTGCATGACAGCCACTCAGAAGCATAGCTAATGAAGACGGGAAATCCTGAGGCAGGGGTGATTTGGTTTGGTGGACCCAGACTGTACCAGATGGGCACTGGCAAGGGCAGGGTTGATCCCGGGGACAGGGTTTTACATATTTTTCTCTGATGGATGTCTTAATCAGGATATCCTTCTAGAAGTAGGGAACAGATAATTGATTGAAATAAAGAATAAAGATTTCAGAAGATTTGAATAGGAGCTGGCTGTGGCCGCACAGGCCTAGAATCTCAGTACTCATTGAAAATTAGGCAAGAGGATAGCAAATTCAAGCTATGCTCAGGCAGTTTAGTGAGAATCTGTCTCACAATAAGAAAACAAAAGGCCTTGGCATGCAGCTGAGTGTGAAGGTCCTGGGTTCGACCCCTAACACTAACAGTGGTGATGCAGGGTGTCAGTACATTAGAAAGACAGTCACAGCTGACTAAAATACACTGAAACAAACCTAAAAACATTTTTTTTAAAAAGAGAGAGAAATGTAGCTTTTAATTTGTAAGATGTCTCGGGGGTGTTTATGTGTGCACACACAGCACACTGTCACCAGTGTGTTACACCTGTCTGCGGGGCAGGACAACTCACTATGCTGAGCAGGTCTGCCAGCAATCCCTTCTGGACTCAACATCCTATCAAATGTATGACTTTGAATTTCTGAACAGGGCTTCCTTTTACTCTTTTGCCCAAGCTCCTGTCCTAGGCTCTACCCTATTTTAGTAGTTGAGTCTGGAACTCACTCTTCTGAACTCAGCTCTGACTGCAGCTCCTGCTCACATATAGTCCTCTCACAGTTACATCATTCGTTCTGCCAGACAAGTCAGCTGCCCAACATCTATCTAGGATAGATTGTCCCATTTACTACCCACTGCAGCAACCACCCTATGAGCATGCCCCAGCCCATCCATTTCTTTGTTCTCTGGATCCCAATCTAGTCTCTATTCTGGATTCCAAGCCAGTGCACTATGACCCTGGCAGAAATCCAAATCTTCTATGCAGCAGGGCAAAGGGGATGCATTGAGAGCAATTCACATTTAGTAAATCCTAACTAAGGACTTTCACCATTGCAAGCTCAACACAACTAAGTTGGATGTATCCTCCGTCTGCAATGGTATGCTAATGCAGAAAACATGTGCATCTCATGAGCGACCTCTCATAGTGACTGCTCACCGTGGTTTGTCTAGCCATCTCTAAAGTGTTGCCCAAGGACCATATTATCAAAGAGACAGTGACAAGAAAGGATTGTGTCCAAGAGGAAGTGACCAGAATGACAGACTTCTTGACAAGTTCTAAGAACTACAGTTGCTGGCTGGGGTAAGGAGGATTTTCAGGCACCAAAAGCCTCATCAAAGAACCTGGATGCAGAGACTAATGTAGTGTACAGTGTAAAGGTCTGCAGAAACAGAAGACAGGGGCCAGGAGAGGAACAGTCTGTCCCATCTCTGCTCCTGACTTGGGTGACCCTGTTTCTCTAGCCTCAGTTTTTGTCTGAGACTGAGACAATATGAGTCCTAAAACACACACACACACACACACACACACACACACACACACACACACACGTGCGCCACTCTAAAAGTGATTCCTTTTTCTTACATTAACCTCAATCTGAGAAAGACCAGCCTTGTCTTGCCTATTCTAAGACCTGGAAGAAGAGATCAGTTTTTAGATTTTTCCAAGTGTCTTTTTTTCAAGAAAACAAAATTAATTGAAGTAATGAGTGACATACACTTCACATTATGAATGAAAACAGAAAATTTTGAATAGAAGTTATGGTAGGAATAAAACCTCTTTAGAAGATATTTACTTTCTAATCCCTAAAACCTGTAAATATCACCTTCAATGGTCAGTATGTAATAATGCTAGCAATCTCAGGAGGAACTTACCCTGTATTATCTAGTAAGATCCAAGACTCACCACAGATGCCTAGAAGAGAGGGACACAGCAGGAGATGAGAAGGCAGGGGCAAACACTAGCATGATGTAGGCACAAGTCACAGAACACATGCAGCCCACCAGAACCTAGCAAAGGGATAGCTTCTCCGTAGCAGAGCAGAAATAGCAAGGCCCCACTGACACCCCGATTTTGGCTACCTGACCTGTGAAACTGTGAGGGAAGAAGAAATCTCTGCTGTTTTATCCCACTAACTCAGCAGTGACTTGTTACAAAAACCAGAGCAAAGCAGAAAAGAGGTTTAAATAAAGTGCCACTATCAAAAAAAAAAAATTAAAAAATAAAATGTCATTATCAGTTAAACATGGGTAATAAGAATCCTCTTTAAAGGAAAAGGATGAATTCCTATGTATTCTTGTGATCCATGCCATAGTAGTCTCAGAATTAGTGTGGCTCTGCCTTTAAAAGTGATCAGGGACAGTGACAAAGGCATCTTTTTCTCTCCTTCTCTCTTTCTCTTTCTCTCTCTTCTCTTTCCCTTTCTCCCTCTCTCTCTCTTTTTCTCTTTCTTTCTGTCTTGTTGAGCCAGGATCTCACTATGCAAAATGGCCTCGAGCTCACTCTGTAGCCCAGGCTGATCTCAGAGTTACAACAATCCTCCTGCCCCAGCCTCCTACGAGCTGGGATTACAGGTGTGTGTCACCACACCCGGCTGAACGCACCTTTTATGCCATTCTTCATACATACTTTATTAATTATCTGTCCTTCACAGGTGCTATCAGCAGACAGTAAGTCCACCCAAGGCAAGCCACCAATGACAATAATCCCTATTCAGCAGTCTGAGCTGCAGCAAAACCAATTATGCAGCAACTCACTACAGTGAAGCTTCTATAACAACTGATACAAACTAGGTGAGGGTTTGTCTAGGCTCTCTCTGTTAAAGAGAGCAGTACTGCTCTGTGCTTCCTCCTGAGGACATCCAATTCTTATCTTCAGGAATGAAGCCTGAGATGAAGAATGTAACAAAGTGACCTCTAAGCCTGGGAAGCAGCAGCTGCAAGGGCGCCTACTGCTTGCAGAGTGCAGTCCCTGGAATTCATGCTCCTCCCTCCACCCGGGATCACCTCACAGCACCAGCTTAGGTTCACAGATGTTTCCCTCTTAGAGTTCTAACTATTACTTCTTGATGAAAACATGCTCGCTACTTTTAAAACCATAAGTAAGGGAAAAGTTCTTTCAAATTCAGAGAAGAGAAAAATGATCAGGTCTTCCATGCTACAGTGGGAGAAGGCATCCAATGTGGAATGGAAGAGAAGGGTGTGCCAAGGCTGAGCAGCACTTTGGGGCATGGTCACTTCCTACATGTCGGTCCTTGGGCAAATCCGCCCACTTCTCTTGAGTGGCACTGTCCTAGAGCAGACTGGGGCGAATGGAAGACATGCGGCCAGTCACAGTGAGTAGGTCCCCTACTGGTGTTTGTTACAGTTTAAGGAATGAATGGATGGGCTGTTCTTATCCAGGACTAAACAATCTACTCCTAATTTTTCTACTGTTTCCTTGAATCACAAAGGTAACTTCTTTTTATCTGCTCTTTATTCAATTTTTATCAATATCAGCCCAAGTTTATAATGTCTCAAGAGGGATGTTTATTATCTTGGAAAATTCAAATTGGCAGAATGTTTTTTCTTCTTAGACAGCAGCATTTTTACAATCCAGAGATTTATGTAAAAGAAAGTTGGCCAGTTATTATGGGTGAGGCATGACAACTATTTTTGGTCCAGAAATAAAAATGTTTGTCTTTGAGTCTAAATCAAAATTCTAAGTACACTCCTTCCTTCTAAATTCACACATATACTCTCTCTTTTTTTCCCCAACCCTTTTTTTGATCCCCAGTAACTAGGAAAGTGGACAGTGTGAAATGTGACCCTCGCTTAGTGACACTGAGGCTGGTCCTTCTGTTGCCTAATACCAGCAGAGTGGGTCCTGGGTGTGAACTGGGGGCTGGGGCATGGCAAAGTGTAGTCCTCAGGGCTGGCAGCCGTGGGCACATGCAGCAGGAAGGCTGGGAAACAACTCCTACCTGCATACAGGAGCTACTGTCTGCAACCTGCCTCACTGCAGGCATCATAATTACCCGGCAGCCCTCACCTCCACTCAGGAGCCAGAATGCTGCATCCTTTCTCCTTGTCACTCCCTTTGCTGCCTCCCCAAAGCACCCAGCACACATGGGGAGGGGATGCACTCCCACTCCAAAGCTCTCCGGCTGCACTAGAGACACATCCCCATTATTGCTACCACCAACGATTTGAAGCCTTTAGACAACATATACAAGCACTGCTGACCTTCTGATCCCAGGAGATCCTACATTCCCAACTACAGAAAAAGCAGACACAAATTAATTTTTCTAGCTCTTAAAAAGTAGGGTGGGACTCAAGTACATGGGGCTTTAAAGCTTGACTCCAGATGCAGCCTTGCAACTGTTTAGAACTCAATTCCGTTTTCCCATAAGACTATTAGCTGCAAAATAAGAATGTAAGTTATTTTTGTAATTTTGCTTGGGATTTAAGACCAAAGCACACAGGAAATTGGAAGGACTGCCATGTATATTCTCAATGTCTAGACTAACACATTGCACAGGATTCACTGAAAACAATTCTAAAGTAGAAGGTAATTTTTCTATGGATCTTTCTGTTTGAATGACAATTTCTGTTCTGGAAAGCCTCTGTGTCTATCAACTACACAGTTGTCTTTGTGGTCTGAATGCTGCTGTCTGAACCCTGAGGACAGCTGGAACAGTAATAGGGGAATTGTCTCCCTGAAACTACAGAAATGGAAGGACCTCTCTATGGCAGGCACTAACATACTCTTCAGCACACTGGACAAAGGCAATCCAGGGCGTGTGAAAGCCAAGCCTCTCTCCTCTGCCTTTGTCAGTAGTTAGGACCAAAGCAGTTGTTATTTTCATTGAATACATTTAAATTATGATTTATGTTTGCAAGTAGGATAGCTCAATTCAATCAGCTTTTTCACATTAAAAAGTACATTTTTATTGATAGAACCAGATCATATGTTCTTCAAAATTTGAATGAGTATGGGTTTTACTTATAAAGATATACCGTATAACTGGTATGTCTGAAGCACTTGAATTGCATCACGTGTACTTCGTTCACATGCCATTCACATGGCAAGCATCTACAGCCAACATTTTTAGAAGGCCTACTATGTGCCCGGCCTTGGATTTGGCAGAGATGGAGTGGGACCTGACAAAACTGACCACTCAGGAGGGAACACAGCTGTTACATAGATATCATACAAATGACCACACCACTGTAATGACAGCTTGAAGAGCACATCACTGACAGGAGCCCCATTTGGGGCTCCAGGATGTGACAATGCTTTCACATGACTTACTCATAAAACTTTTCAGAAAGGTTCACACAAATCTATTGTCTTGAGTACCATATCAATTCCAAGGGAAGATGGGATATGAGAAAGAGAAGGCCTTGGGCCCAGACAGATCTTACTAAAATCCCTACTAAAACTGCAATGCTTGTGCAATTCCGGGAGGAATGTGGTTCCCACAATGGTCTGTTATAATGGGTATGAAATAAAATACATAAAACATTCAAGTGGTAGAAGTTCAATAAGCTACAAGTTTTAATTTATCTTTAATTTTAATTTTATTCATTAATTTTGGTGCCAGGAATCAAACTCAGGACCTCACACTTGCCAGACAGGCAATATGCTGCTGAGTTACATCCCTGACTAAGCGTTAATTTAGAACTGATGCTTAACCATGCTTGAGCTTTCATGTCAAAAGAAAACTTATTTTCCAGGGTACTATCTTTACAAAAATGTTCAATTAAAAGAAAAGACTCCAAAGTCCATTGTGCCTGGATAAGAACAACTGGCCAACTGGGTACCATTTCTTTATACAGTGGACGCATCTCCCCTTCTAGATACATTGTCAGATCCACAAACATTGGCAAAGAGAAGACTTGGTGCTTGCACTCAACAGCTTTCCACCAGCATGAAAGATTCCGAATTAGAGCTTTTCAACAGTGAACTCCTCTACAGCACGTAAGTGTTTTTCACATCATTAACTGCTTGACTGAGGGGGAGCAGACAGAGCCCTTTAGAGGCTGCTCAAATTCACTTTGTAGTTCATGATGCATTTCCCACCCTTATGTAGCTTCCCTCATTCAAGACTCTCCCGGTACCTACAGACACTCACAGGACAGAGCCAGTCCCAACTGCTTGGCCCTTTCCCACACACTCACCCATCCCTCCCTACTGCATCTAGAGGACTCTGCCCATCTCCCTGTGCTGGCTTGGCCAGACATCCTTCACAGTGGAGACCAATAGCCTGTGATAGTGAACTGATTGTGTCTCCATGAGTAAACAAGCAACTGGAACCTTTTCACTCTTTCACACCTGACTCTGCAGTGTAAACCAATCTTGTAAGTCTTCATATATTTATATATCTTGTATTAAATCTTTCTCTCGTGAACACTGACTGAATCATAGCCCTCTTTCCATCTTGGTATAAGATCCGAGTCAGAAACAGTTTCTGTTTCTAAACTAAAACATGAATAATTTTCCTTGGCCCTAAAAAGGAGCTACTCTACAGGTGAGAAAATTGAGGCTTGAAGAGAAGTAATCTGCTAAGGTGTTTACTAGATGTTAACGGTATAACTGAAGCAAGGATTTCAGTCCTTCCACAGGGCCCTACCATGTTCACTGAATCCTCCTGTCTGCCTGGCATTGGGCTGATCCTGGAGACCCAGGTAAACCCCAGATTGGCAGGTCAAGGCAAACTGTATGGCCTAGGGTGACACCAACCATTCCCTGGAGTGCCACTGCCAGGTGAGCCAGCTACTCTGTGCCATATTGCTCTAAGGTGGCTTGCGGCTGCTGTGGTCCTAGTGTTGTAGAAAGCAGAGTTATATAAAAATATTTTTAGGCAGTTAGGGTCAGGTCCTCGAAAGAAATAATAACAGGAAACAAGATGTCTGAAACTCTGGGGAAGAACGGAGGCTCCTGCTGTGAACCAGACCTAAAGGCCAAACAGATGCTAAAAGAGGAACACTAGAGATTGATATTCTAAATGGTAGCGATCACCTAAAAAGACCCAAGGGAGTTACTAGCCCAACCCCCAAGGGGAAGAGACCCTGTCCCCTATTCATGTCCGCTTACTACAGACTCGCTTCCCCATTTGGTCTTGGGCCTAATCAACTTTACCTGAACAATGGTGCTTGAAATCCCATTGGATGATTATAGTTTTGTCCCACCCCACATCCACCTAAGCGAGACCCCTTCTCTACCTTAGTCCCACATGGTTTTGCCCTACAAAATACCCGGAAAGAGGCAGCTTCCAGGGCAACCCACTCGGACCCCCTTCTGCCCCTCTCTGACAGAAGCTTTTCTTTCTTTTTTTTTTTTTTTTTTTTGTGGAACCAGGAATTGAACCAGGCCCTTGCACTTGCCAAGGAAGCACTTATCCCACTGAGCCATCTCCCCAGCCCTGACAGAAGCTTTTCTAGCCAATAAAGTTTTTTCCTCAACCTCCATTTGTTCCTCAAATTCATTCTTCAGTTTTAGAGAACGTGAACTCATCCAGGTCAGGTTGGGAGTTTTACTTCCCTGTATCATTAGTCCACGGAAAGGGGTCACAGTGCCCTGGCCTCCTATGAGAATCTCTACTATGCTAAGTTCTAAGTGCAAAAGATTCAAAAAGAGCTACTGTCTTGTCCCAATTAAAGCCTCTGTGTTTCTTTAAATCTCCCTGTTTTGTATAAGCTGACAAATCCAAGACTTACAGTAAATAGGTCATGTTACAAAAGCTGGAGGCTGGTCTGGGCTTAAAGGTCAAGGGTTGCTTGGGATTGTTCTAGAATAGTGTTTCTGATGGTATATTCCTCAATTTAGGAAAAAAAAAAACACACACACACATTCTGCATTCAGAATGATTCTAATTTAGGGAAAAGAACTTCTCTTGCACTCAAAATGAGAAGAAATAACCCAAAGTCACTAACAGTGAAATGGCAGCCCTTGATGGGCCAGAATAAGGCTGTAACTCAGAACTGTTGGAAAATTACACTCAGGCAATGTGATTCGTGATTCGGCAGTAAAGAACTTCCTGGGTGGCCACTCAGATCTTTGCAAGCTGAGCCTTTCAAGGGGAACTCCACGGCCGGAAGACGAGACAAAGGGAAGGCAGAGAAGACCCAGCTAATGTTTGCTTGCCACAGAGTGAATGCACAATTCCTCCACACCACTCCTCCAGAGCTTTCTGGGTAGCACAGCCCTCACTCTGAGCTCTAGAGCCCCTCTGTACAATCATTCTACCAAATGGTAACATAATGAGCTGAGTGCTTGTCTATCACAACCATTTTTGCCTCAGCAGCACCTAGGAATGACCTGTTCATACAGTAGCCAGAATTCCAAAGTACAAAAGTACAGCCAGGCAGATGCAAGCACTAACCAGCTGAGAGAAGAGAAAAACCATGCTGAAAAGAGACATCCTTCAGCCTGTCTATGGATAGCACTGCTTCCTCCTCACTGGCCTGAAGGCTTATCAGCCGTGGGATGTTGTCCCACTCTATTTCTGGGAATAGAGAGACATAGCTAATAGCTAAAACACATTTGTACAATTACCAAAATTGAAGTGAACTAAGACTTTCCTACTTCACATACCAGGTCCCACTTCCAACTCAACTCCTCTCTTAGAATCCTACAGATTCAACCATAATCCCAAGTTAAAAGCAAACTTCATACTGGTTTCCAAATAGAAATACTTTCTAATTCACAAAACATAGGCCTACAGCACAAAACTTGTCAACTTACCTTTTCCACATCTAGATCAGCATCCTGCCTCTTCAGAAAACTGTAGAAGGAAAAAAAAAAGTAAGATATCAAAAGAGAATCAGGCACTCTGCTTGAAAACCACCCACAGAGCATTAACACACAATTTCCATTTGTTACAGACAATCAATTTACCCACAAATTTTTTCTTCTTCACACAATGGTTGCTAAGTCACAGTTGCCACAAACACCTGCCTGAAACTGCAAAGACCGGGCCCTGTACCACAAAGGAAGCCAGCATGAGATTTTAACTTTCAGGAGTCAGCAAAGATGAGGACAAAAGCCTTGAGTGTGTTCAGACATGGAAGTGCACGTGCACACACACCCCTCTTCTTCAGAGTCTATACAAGTCATTTATTTGGAGGGCACATTAAAAACTGAATCTTCCAAGATCTCACTCCTCTTTCCTCTTAGTTTCAATGTCCTGCCATCCCCCAGTCCATATTTGTTCCACTTCCTGCCTTAATGTCAAGCCAGTTTCTTAAATGTCCTCTGTTTCCCGTCAGCTAGGCTCCTGGTTTGCCAAACCATAGCCTATGCCAATATGTCTACAGAACCCCAGCCTCAGGATCATCTTAGAATGTTACGCTCATCCTTGGCAAAGGCAGAGTGCTGCTTCAGGTGACATTGTGCCACTCCACGCTAACCTTTAAAATGCCAGACGCGAGTAGGCAGACTTTTAGTTCATCATGTATTCTGTCTGCAAACTGCCCATTATTATTTGTAATTTTAGCTCATGTGAATAAAGTTTCAGTATTAATAAAGAGAACAATAAAAACAGTTGAATGGAATCATGTTGATAGTACTTTATGGACAAACAAATAGGGTTTTTGTTCAGGACCATGTAGTAGAAAAAGACACAAATAACTTATTGGAGACTCTGAAGCTTTGTTTTTGGAACCAGGGATTGAACTGAGGCCCTTGCACTTGCCAAGTAAACAAACGCTTATTCTACTGAGCCATCTCCCAAGCCCCAAACTTCTTAAGCATAATTTTCACAATATTTCTTCCTGGTCCATGGTGTAAAACATCCACAACATAAATTACTATTCCCATCAAGAACATCCTCTGCAACATTTGCAAAAGAGAATTTTACACTGTGAAAAGATGCACATTTACCAGTAATATATTTATTCTGTTTAATCAAAGATGACTCAGAATGAAGGAAATAAAAAATTGGCCATGGGGAAGAGAATTACAAGCTCATATATCACTCTCCACAGATGAGCATTCAAATTGTGAATTCACCACAGGTGAGCAAGAGACATGCCAATGAGGCTGAGGGGAGAGCGTACTAACCAAGCTCCTGTGGCTGTGCTTTAGCAACCCCACTCTTCTGGTTCCTGAGAAATGCTAGCCTGCCCAAACCAAGCAGACATCACAACATGCACCTTTTCTTTGGTTAACTTGCTGAGAATCTAGACACTGTTGTCATAGAGAACATGGGAAACATCTTTGTCCAAAAATTTTAACTTGCCTCTCTATAATTAAGGAAATTTGAAACTATGAGAATTTCTCCCAGTGGGGACACATTTGCAAAAATCTGTTGCATTCTTAAACACATTCAGAGAGGTTTAGGGAAGCTGTTTTGATTTGAGGGTGATAACAAATTGTTTCCTACTGGCAAAGCGATGGATTCCTTTATTGGCTATGGAAAGAGCTCTTGGAGAATCATAACCCTTTTCCAGTGTTGCAAGGAAACATAGTATCTCTACCATGCACAGGGCACAAGTGCAACAACTTAGGGTGCCCAAGGCCCAACAGACTCTGAAGGAAGGAGCCTGCCCTCTCTAGCACCTTAGCACCTGATACCAAGAGGAAAATGAGAGCCCCTTTAGAGCCCATAGCACACTACTGCCCACAGTATTATCTATGCATCCAAATATCCAGTACCATCCCATTTCTTTCTCAGCCTACCAAACAGATGAAGTTAGCTAGCAGAGACAATATATGCATCATTCTGTAACCTAACCATAAACCAAAAGAATGATGTCACAGCTTTTAGTTTCAAAGATTCCCAAGCAGCAGGCACTATGCACCAGCTCCATTGTTTCAAAGAGGATAAGGATGGATAAAAAGAGCCGCAGAAAAATAAATTCATATAGCAACCCCATTTAGAGTGAAGAGTAGTATCTGCCTTTAAGACCATGCTTTTCTTTCTTAAATAAAAGCTGTGTCTGCTGGGCATAGTAGCCCATATCTGTAATCTCAGCGCTTTGGGAGGTTGAGGCAAGAGGATCACAAATTCAAGTGCAGCCCAGACAATTTAGTGAGGTAGTGAGATCCTGTCTCAAAAAGGCACCAATTGTAAAGGCTTGGGGCTCAGTCCCCAGTACTGCAGGAGGCAGGAGGGAGGCTGTGTTTCTGAAAAGTCAAGAATAAGTTTTGGCTACTACATGCTTAAGTGAAACAGAACTTTTCATTTAAATGACCTTCTTAAAAATCATTTAAAAATTTGCACACTTATCCTAATTTATTTTTATTCTACACCAGATTGTTTTAAATCAAATTTTTAGGTTTCTTTTCTAAAATCAAAATTTTAGGGATCTTGTCACTCCCCTGTATGGGCATGTGTACACAGATGTAGATCCACATATGAACCACACAGGTATTGTAGCAGCCTACACACTCATCTGTGAGCTTTGGGGCAACAGAGCCTTTTCCATTCCACGATTCTTCCTGCTGAACTGTGCTGATACCCTGACAAACACAACTAACGTGCCCTGGATGCTCCTCTAGGAAAGGCTCATCATAAATGCTGCAAATGTCTTCACTGACTGCAGGAATGGGGGGCAAAGGATAAGACTTGGGCCAAAAGTGAGCTACTCCTGACTTTGGATCAGATCAAGCCTCCATCCTCAGGAGAATACACAAATACTCTAAAAATAAACCGAAGCAGTCCTCAAGGCGGAATCCTTTAGCGGAGCCAACCCTCCTGCCCTCCCATCCTGCTCCCAAGTGCCCACAGTACATCACACGCGAACTGGACAGCAGGACAGCACAGGCAGGCATATCCAGGGCACAGTTCAAGCACAGGCCACAAGCTCAGTGAACAGCAGGAAGTGCTTCCCGGAAGAGGTGGTGGAGAGGATGTGAGCAAGCTGTGGGGAGCAATGTGAGAAACCCAGGGAGGGGCCAGATGGGAGAGGAGGAATATGCCCTGAGAAGTCAGCCAGGGTTAAAAGTACACATATGCTCCAGGCCATTGCATCTTCAATCTATTTCTGTCTCAGAGAGGGGTAGGAAAGAGATGCAGCCCCAGCAAGCATTTGGCACAGGGATGGACACTGTCACTCTAACTGCACTGACCCCCTGCTGGCTAAGTGTAATTCTCCACTAATCAGCCCTCAGATCCCAGCTCAAAGCCTTCTCACTCTAGTTGTCCTTTGCTCACACTTGTCCACAGAACAAGAGTTCCTATCTGCTGCATTCGTATGGCATTTAATGCCAAGGCCATTGCACTGTTTCCCTGATGGACTGCCAGCTGCGCAGTGGCCAGGAGGGCACTGAGCCAGTGCCTGACACATGCAGGGGACCTCTGCTGAGATGACTGAAGGGATGGCAAGGATGGTGACAGAGCAACTAATGAAACCACACCAAATTCTGCATTATGAGGGTGTGTGTGTGTGTGTGTGTGTGTGTGTGTGTGTGTGTGTGTGTTGGGCACAGCAGCAGGGAATAAGTATATAAATCCAGAGCACTAAAACCACACCAAATTCTGCATTATTGGGGGGGGAACACAGCAGCAGGGAATAAGTATATAAATCCAGAGCACTGACCACACCTCACACATCCACACACTTAACCACAAGATAGCCTTCCTCTTTAAATATAGTCCTGGGTCTTTAGATTTAAAATAATTGACACAGACCCAATTTGGAGAGGCTGCTATTATTTTAATATTAACCAGTGACTCTTGTTATTCAAAAACCATATTCAAGAAACTGGAACATATTAGA
The DNA here is from genome assembly GCA_004027165.1 of Ctenomys sociabilis. Classification (NCBI taxonomy): domain Eukaryota; kingdom Metazoa; phylum Chordata; class Mammalia; order Rodentia; family Ctenomyidae; genus Ctenomys; species Ctenomys sociabilis. The sequence continues at coordinate 21,761 of PVKA01001384.1, read as the reverse complement.
GTCATGATCATATTTAATACACGATGTCATAGATTTAAGGCTCATAAGAAATCCAAGAACTAAATCATCACTTGGGTTTTTGTTTATTTTTAAAATGGGAGCTTGAGAGAAAACTAAGATATGCCTTTCTTTCATCACAGTATCTTCTCTGTTCCAAAGTCAGCTCTTTTTGCAACCTGTCAAAGATTTAAACTATTCATTGACCTGACAAAATGCATCTGTGCAGAACTGGACATGGAACACATCTGCACACGGCCACATCTGAGGGGCTTCTTTCTGCTCCAGTGAACATCACTCCGTTCAGTCATAACTGAAGTGGGAGCCTCATAATTGTGAGCTGTGTGATGTCAGTTGCAACCGAGGATAAAATAGCCACTGGACAGCAGCTTCCCCACCAAGCCTGTCAACAGGGACAAGTGTTCCTTCCGTTATTATTAACTTACGATCCAGAGCACAAAAAAGACCAGGCAGGGCCAGACTCTGCTATAATTCCAAAGAAAACTGAGACACAGACAGAGTATACAGAGAAGCTCCTCAATGCTCTCTTGCGCAGGGGTGGACCTGGCTCCCCGCCTGAAGCCCCGAACAGGCCACTTTCACAGTGGTCTCCCCAGGCCTGCACAGCTGCAGACAGACATGCAGTGTGTGGCCGGTCCCTGTTCGAGTCACTACGATCTCCTGTGTGCTCAACAGCTGGGTCAGCCGCAGGGAGAAGACCAATTCAGACAAGACCCTTTGTTGTGGGGTATTCTGTACCCCATTTCCCCAGAAAGGTTATTTTCCTCTAGCCATTTGTTCTGGCTTCTGCCTAACTCATTTTTCTAAATGTCCAAACCTTATGAAAAGGTGCCATCCCAGGGGCATCTTTAGCACATCTCACCAGGGAGAAAGAATGTGGTCTGACAGAATACAGCACAATAACAGGGTGGGGAACATCCTCCTGTCTCAGGCACAGGAAGGGTGGCACAGGACCCAGCCAGTGCTGTATGTGCTCAATCTCACTTATTTTACATAAATATTCTCTTTGGCTCCTTCAAAATCTAATAGATGCTCATTTAAAATTTATGAGACATGAAACCCACATTATGCTGGAGCTTTTCCCTTCTGGCCAGGCTTTCCATGCACACAGAAATGTTAACACTGACTGTAGTCCCTCACCTTTCACACCATGGTGGGCAGCACTGAGAGCTTCTGTTGTAGGCAGGAAGGCAAGGATCCCAAACAAGAATAATGGACCTAGCACTATGAACTGCAGGGTTCATAAAATTAAGAGGCAAAATAATAGCCTCTATCCTCTAAGGAGGACATTGTTACTGACGATGAAGTACTCTCTAAAACAGAAAATTTGGGTGCACAGACAGAGCGGAAGCAGTTGGCTGGGACACCAAGTTGTAGCTGTAGCTCTGCCATCTGGAAGTCCTGGGATTAGGTGGTGTAGCTGGAGCCATACACCAAAAGCCCATGACACAGGTGAGTAATCAAAACAAGCCACTGGGGTAAGGCCGGGGTGAGCTGAGGAGCCCAGCCTCTTCCCAAAGGGCAGTCACAATGCTGGGTGGTCCCCTATCACCACAAGTTCAAGTGCAGTCTTGCCAGACCCTCCCTTTCTTCAAGAGAAGTTAGAATGCCAGCATTTGTATAAAACTGCTACATTTAAAACCATTAGCTTATATTTGTAAAATGCTCTGTGTAAATACTAAGGCTTTAGGGCTGGCCAAATACCTCAGTGGATTAGAGTGCCTGCAAGCAGGCACAATCCCAGGACCTGAGGTGCCAGCCCAGCCCCCAGGGCATACTGAGACTGCAATTGAGACTGGGCATGGTGGTACATGCCTGTAATCCCAGCTCTTAGGAGGCTGTAAACAGGCGGATCACAGAGTCCAATCTAGTAGTGATAGCCTGAACACTCTGTAGACCCTTCCCTTAAAAAAAAAAAAAAAATACAAAAACAACAAAAAAATCCTAAGGCCTTCACCTGGGTTTACTTTCTGTTAATAGAAAACTACCTGGCATCTGCTCACCCATCAGGGTTTATTTAGGATCATAAAAGAAGCTTTTATTATCATACAATAAAAACATCCAAATACACCAGGTACACAAAGCAGGGTCACACATTACTTTTTGTTTAAAGCAGGACTGATATAAATAGAGCTTGCTGTTTTGTAGAAATCTTTGCAAGATACATGTGCGCATTTGTTTCTAAGAGAGGGAAAACCTGAAGACTGAGAAGACCAGGATGTGGCCAACTGGTGATCCAGATCAAATGCTAGTGGGAAACTGACTGGAATGGCTCTCACAGCTAACAAACGCTGCGTGAAGATGCATCGCGTGGGCAAGTGTCTCCTGCATAACTGTAGGAGAGCGCAGCAGAGGAGTGGGGGGTACCCAGAGCGGAAGGAGGTCAAAGACAACAGATCTTTAAAACAGATGACATTACGAATGTGCATATATTGAACTAGCATCGCGTAAAGCAAACAGACAAAAAAAAAAAAAAATACCTGGCATCCACTGAAAGAAGTGTGTCAGGAAAGTAACTCAATAGTCTCGAGTGTAGTAAAAATTTTATTAGTGAAAGTTAAGAAGCGAAGATCTAGGTATACAAGTTTGCCTAAACAAGAAATCAGAAAAAATCCTTACTACAATGCATACTGCCCTACATTTTTCACTGTGCCATTTCTGTATTTGTCCTTCGTAGCCTACTTCTATCACAGTCTCTCTTTGCTAAGATACATTAGTTGCCATGGAAACGATGTCATAGTGTGTAAAACCATTTACTGTCCTTGGAAAGGCATTCATGATAAAACCGAACAGTCATATGTTTTGAAAAGAGAAGCAATAGAAAGCAGTTGTGCCACAATACAGGGTCTCAAAATCGAGACTTCAAAGGATTCCTCCACCACCATCCCATTTCCCTGAGAGCTCTGCATGTCAAATTCCCCAAATCACCTAGAGGAGCGCCTTTCTGAGCTACACAGGCCAAACGTGCTTAAAACAAGTCTCCAACCCGATCCTGATGACAGCAGATTCCTTAAAAATTTACATTTACTTCCATAAGGTAGGCAGGCACCAGGAGAGCAAATCACAGTGGTAGCTAAAGAAGAAAATGCAGTGCTGTGCTATACTCTACTGTCTAGCACTGTTATCAGAGGTAGAAGGAGAGATTCGGGTGAGTTCATTTACTGTCGTGAATTAACCAGATATTCTGCCCACCCCATTTTTTTCTTTCAATTCCAAATAAACTGAACTCATTCCATCAAGAAAATACTGGGGCTGGGGAGATAGCTCAGCAGTCTAAGTGCCTGCCTGGCAAGCACAAGGACCCAGGTTCGATCCCCGGCATTGTGCACCATGCAGGTCCCAGAACACCTGTAATCAGGTGTGGGGAGGCTGAGACAAGACGATCACTATGAGTATAGAGAGACCCTGTATCTAATTAATTAATTAATTAATTAATTAAAAAAGAAAGAAATGCTGACAAGTTGGACATTGTGATAAACTCCTATAATCCCAGCACTTGGGAGGCCTACATAAACGAGTTTAAGGCCAGCCTACACTACATAGTGAGACCTTGCCTAAAACAAAACAAAATAGAAAATACTGAGAAACTGAGCCATATTAAGAAAACAGCTGTGTATGCATTCCCTGAAAGCTTAATAACCAGAGCAGGACAGATGGAAAAAAGATCCTCCTGAGCCAGTGTGAGGAGCTAAACTTCATTCCACTACAACAGGAAGACTGAGGGAGTGATCTCACCTCTCTGTTTCTGTCTCTGTCTCTGTCTCTGTCTGTCTCTGTCTCTCTCTCTGTTTCTGAGAGAGACAGGGATCTGCTATGCAGCCCAGGTTAGCCTCAAACTTAGGATCTTCCTGTCTTAGCCTCCAGAGTGCTGGTATTAGAGACATGCACCAGTACACCTGGCTTTCAGTTTGATTTTTCAAAGCTAACTCAGCTTATGTGGAAAGTAGGATTGGACAGGTCAAGAGCAGGGAAGGGCGGAGCACTTAGGAGGGTACAAAGTAGATTGAAAGGTGCAGTGCCCGAGTGGGATCACAATACGCTTTCCCTGGCCTGCGAAAGTGCCGCTTTTCCCCTGTAGTCCATCAGTGTAAGCAACTGTTCATGAGTTTCGCTTTGTAAATCAATTCTATTTTCAGTTTCATTAAACTACTCCAGGACTGCGTTTTGTGATCTTCATTTGGTACTAACACCTTCAGCCACTGTCTTGCTTCCCAAGAGCATCCCCACCTTAATAGGACATCAAACCTGAAAGATAGCCAATGACAGGCTGCCTGTTTTCCAATCTCACTGGAAGTAACATCTCCCTTTCAATGGCAGCATGCAGGCTGCTCACCAGTAAAATAGAGAGCACTTGAGCACAAGCAATTCTGCAGCGAACTGCTCAGTCTTGATCGGTGGTGTGACGTAGTCCACTCTGGTTCTCCTCTCCAAAGGCTTGTTCTAAATTGATGTTAGTTCTTTTTTAGTTCAGTTTCTGTGCACATCTGTACAGCGAAGTGTAGTGTGTTCACGCTGGATGCCACACACTGAGCCTCAGATGCACAGCACCAGTTAGAAGGGTTCATGGGAAGAACATTACACACCAAGTGGTACAGGAGAGGCCTGCAGGAAATAGCCAAGCTGAAAAGTCTTTAAAGGAGTCACCTGAATGCTCTAATTACTACCTTTTTGTCATTTACTGAATAGCTAAATCATTTCATTTTGAACCATCCTTTTGTGCAGTAATGATCATTAAAAACCCTGAAAATATAATACAACATTAAATGCTAAATTTCTGATTGGCTGGATGGTGCTGCAATCGAACCTCATACATAGGAGGCAAGTGCCACAGCACCGAGCTACACCCTTGATCCAAAGCTTGTTTTTCCAGAAATTGATGATGAATGCTAGTTAACAGAAAGTGCTTATTGATATTTATGATATCAAGTATCAATAAGTTCATGACCACTAGTCACAAACCTCGTAAAGAAGTATCAGCCACTATGTAAATGTTAGTAGTTACTGTATTAAGACTGTGTTGCTGCTGCTGCTGATAATGATTTTGCACATGCAACTAGGGAAGGTATGCTAACAGCTCTCCACGGGACACTACTCTTCTTTAAGATCAAAAGATTTGTCCTAAATTGATATTGGGTCTTTCTGAGTTGAGTTTTTCTTTTTGGGTGTGTGTACAGTGCTAGCCTTAGTGTATTAGATTCATTAGCAGAAGAAAAAAAAACTTCATAAACAGTTAATTAATTCTAATTTTCTGTCAATATAAGCAAATATTTTTAAGCAAAGTCATTTAAATAATGATATTTCCTCCAACTATTTCATGGAATCAAAACTGGGGGGAAGTACATTCTGTCACAGAAGAAACATTTCTTACTGTAAATGCATCTGCAAACTGTAAAATCAATGCAGGACATGAAATGATTTGTTTTCACAAAAATAGTGATGACACAAATCCAAATTTGGAGAAGCTAAAAATCATGTTCTTACTTTTTTAAAAAAATTATTTATTTGGTAGTGGGTCTCACTACACAGCTTGGATTCATAGTGACCCTTCTGTTTTCAGCTTGGATTACAGGCGTGTACCACCATGCCTGCCCAGCATGCAGCACTGGAGATCAAACCCGGGTCCCTGCACTTTCCTATGCAGGCACTTAGTCTGCTGAGCTATCTCACCAGCCCTTACGTTCTTACTTTTCAAGAAACCTATGAAGCAGAAAGTTATTTAGAATTTGGGATAGCACATGAATAATTCATAAGTGCATTCAAACCAGTGGTAGTATCCCACAAATGCAAGAGATAAGATGTAGAAATTGACAAATTTTGTTTCATATATACCAGCTAGAAAAACTGAACTAGAAAATTTCTGTAACAAAGCCAAAGGTGAATGTAAAACACATTTCAACAAAGCCACACGCACCTGCCCCGGTGCCAGTGGCCATCATCCTCTGGTAGGCGAGTGCCTGAAAACCATCCTCAACCCCAACCTAGGAGCGCTGCTCATGGCAGCAACCCCCGAAGTCTGAGAGCATCTGCTCCAAACCAGTAGGAAATCTTTGATCAAAGCAGGGAGTTCAGTACCAAAATACTTTAGCATTTGAAGCCTTTATCCAATTGCAGTTATTGAAAATAAGGCTTGTGAACAGAAGATGTTGAAATTTATCCTAATGAAAGCAGAGGGGAAACTGAACACATTAAATGAAAAGACTCTGAACTGTATCCAAGATTCAATTTTGAAATTATGGTCTGTAATATCTTGACTTGTGACAATCTTTTGATGGTTCACCTGGGTTTTACATTCATGTTCTATATCAAAATGAAATGAAACCAGAATTGGTTTTGATCCTAAGCTGGACAAAAACTAAAAATGGCCATAAAGCATCTTATTTTCTTAAGAATTTTGTTTTGTTTTGTTTTGTTTTTTTTGAGAGAAGGTCTCACTATATAGTGCAGCCTGGACTCAAACTCATGGGAATCCTCCTGCCTCAGCCTCCCATTGTTAGAATCATAGCCAGGTGCCATCACTCTTTGCTCTTAAGAAGTTTTGCCTGGTAAAAAATTTGTTGACAAGAATTCTGACTGAGGGAGACACTTGTGAAAATATATGAGCAAAAATATTTATATATTTCAGTATTAAAAAAATCGCTTGGTAAGAGCCTCCGTTTTGCAGAATTTGCACTAAGTTTACCAAGGACTTTGCATCTACAGAAAGAGCTATTTTCTTAATGAGAAAGACTATGATATACACATAAATGCCAATTGGAGATATTTATTTCAGATACAAACTATAAACACAACTCTGAAGGAATTGCAGGCCAACTTTATGAGAAAACAAAACAATTCATTCTTCATAAAAATATCAGTGACACAGTCATGCAGACAGCGCTGACTACAGTGAGTGAACAGGAGGCAAAAACAACAGCTGCGTGTGCCCCTGCTCCTGCGCATGCTCGGACAACTTATAGGAAAGACTTTTCTCTAATGTACACAGATTGCTTTTAAATTTTAGAAATTTTGCTTTAAAATAGATTTTGAATAGCTCATGGGTCCAAATTATTATAAAAACTGCCAGTCAATAAATCAGTGTTTTTAAAAAATTCTGTTATTTGTGTTGTGATTCCTTGATTTAAAATTATGATTCCCCAAAGGGCCAGCAAGATAGCTCAGCAGACTAAGCGCCTACTTAGACAAGCACCGGGACTGATCCGAGCACCACAAGCCATGCCAGGCCCCCTGAGCACACTAAGCTGGCCAATGAGACCAGCCATGGTGATGCATAGCTGTAATCCAGCCCTGGGGAGGCTGAAAACAAAGAGGATCACTATGGGTCTGAGCTGCACAGTGAAACCCTGTACCAAATACATTAAAAAACAAAATTATGATTCTCATCACTACCTGTCTTGGCTTCCACTCATAGTCAAGGGAAACGATGAGATGTATTCTGAGATTTTTCCTAAGTGTGACAGTAATTTTCAGGTAAGAAAATACAGAAGAGCATCCCAACAGAGCTCTTTCTATAACCCCCATCGAGGTGCTCTGTTAAAGCAGCCCTGAAGACTTCCTTTCCAAAATTACTAAGAATTTCAAGGAATAGTAGCTTTTAAGTGGTATCTCCTTAAGTGTAGCACGGTCCTTGTAGGAATGTTAAGAGATGAAATGTAATTTAAAAGAGTTTCCCCCTCATTTGAGCGTTCCATAAGTACTTAAGAATTATACTTGGAAATGAATTCCTGCATAACTGATGTTTTATTTAGTACACGGGAATTGAATAAAAATGAAGACCATCTCTCCATGTGTTTAGGGAAATAATTTCTAGTTTTCAACCTGTTTCCTTTAAAATACTATATAAAAGTAAAGAATCTCACACAATAAAAACTCTCTCCTTACCTCATTACCACAGCAAATTCCTTCTAGAAAGGTCAGAAGTTTTAATATTTTCCACTGATCTGAGGCCTCAAAGCAACTAAATCTCTTCCTCCAGAGGATCACTGTGATAAGTCTATGTCCTCACCAACGCTAAAACTTCAGGTGGACAGTCTGGCCCCATGAGAGGATGGAAGTATCCACTTGTTGCCCCAGTCAAGCCTAGGACAGGAACAACCAGCCATTACTTGCTCAAAAGAAAAATATGTTCTCTATGAATATAAGTAAATTTGCCTTTAAAAAAAAAGATCAAATTATAGCCCAAATGTAGTGGGGCAGGCATGAAATGCATACTTCATTCTCAACTCTATGTAAGATATTTTACTCCTCAGTTGTCCAATGGGATCTGCAAGCTGGCTCTGCTCATGCAACCAGTCGCTACCTCCCTGGGGCGCAGAGGTATCTGTGGTCACATCCCAGCCAATCTCAGGGGTGAGATTGGCAGGCTTCCTTCTATTCTGAACCTCAACTTCATAGCGCTTCTGCACCAACCCCTGGGTGAAAGTAGGACTGTGGAGATTTCCCTTACACTGTAGGAAAGACTGGAGAACCTTGAGAAGAGCTCACCTCAGAGCCTGGGTCTGCCTAAACACGTTCCATCCACTTCAGGGCCTACTGGAGATAGTTCTCTTGCAGAGTTCCAGACAGCTTGCAGAGTACAAGTCCTCTCTGCCTGCAGGAGAATGAGCTCTGGATCTCAATGACACACCCATTTTGTAACTCTAGACTCCTCCCACCAACCCAGGAAAATTCTCTCCTTCCTGGATAATAAGATACTATGAGAGCCTCCCTGCAACATGACACAGTATGTACTAAGATCTGGCTCCTTGGAATTCACAAATCCTATTTCTTCTAACAAAGCCAGCCTCTTAAATGAAGGTCCAGGCTAACTCTGGACTCAGAAACATGTCTGAAGGGCCCGTTGTGGACACCAAGAGCTGAACAATGTCTCCTTTGTCCTTGTCTACACTCTGTCTCTTCCCCAAAGTAACAGAATCTTTAGCCTCAATGGGGAAGACTCCCATTGTAAGAAGGATAGGAGGAAGAGAAAATGAATTCAGAATACCAGTTAAAAATATTACTCTCTCTAAACCAGCTGCTTGTGATGCAATGTCCCTGAGGTCTAGAACACTTACCCAGAATCAAAAACAAAACAAAACAAAACAAAACAAAAATGGCAACATGCAGATATACATATATGTGTGTATGTGTGTATGTCAAGGGTAAAAAGGAACTACGGCTTTGTGTTCTTGAATTCTTCACATGTAATTTCTTATAGGTATTCTACTTTAATCTCTACAAGTAGTCTACTGAGGAAGGAGGTCAACTCCTCAGGAAGTCATTCTTGCATCTACATCAGTCTAGAACTCTCCACTTCCCTGGTCAAGGCCCTCTTGACTTTCATCCTCCTCTATACCTGCTATGCTCACCATATCCCTGAGACCTTAGACCCTCACTACCCTTATCTAGCAGCCCTATGAAACTTGACTTCTCTTTTCAGCTGATGTTAGTCTCTTAAGAATATCTCATTGCCTTTAACTCTTGACATCTAAAACCACAAATATGTTAAATAATTACTCCAAGATGGGGAAATTGTGAATCAACTACACTTACATGAAAAACAGGTAAGGTGCAGCACATTCTCTATTCTTTCACCATAATTTTCAGGAAGGATCAAAAAGTAATATCCCTGGAATTTCACAAAAGGTGGAATCTAAAACATTACACACAACCAAAATCTGAAGTCTAAATCATAACTGTAAGTCTACAGATGCAGAAGACCCAAGGTAGTACACTGTTGTTTGGATCAAAACTTTCCCCTAAAACTCTTATGTATTCAGAAGTGAGGCTTTGAAAGGTAAGTGGATCACAGAAGCACTGCATCCATCAGCTGGTTAATTCATTATTGAGTTCACACTTAATGTGCTATGTTAGGAGGTGGGTCTGGCTGGAGGAGATGGGTCACTGGAGCATGGCCTAAGAGGACGTAGCCTTGTTCCTGGCTTCTGCCTCTTTGGCTTCTCCCCTGCTCTCTGCTTCCTGTGCACAATACCTTTCTGCCATTATATTTCTGGCTCAGAACCAGCCAATCACAGACTGACACCTCTGAAACCATGAGCCAGAACAAATCTCTTCTTTAAATTGTGTGTGTCAGGTATGTTGGTCAGTGACAAGAAGATAACAAACACACCAAGATGCAGTCTATGGATGTATTTCATTCCAGAAGTTCCACTGAAAACACATGCAAGACCTCCTAACTTGGAAGCTTGGCATCATAATCAGCAAGCACTAGTAAGTGCACAGTTCAGTGCAGTGTTCCATAGCCTTCTACAAGCTTGCTGATAAAAATGGACAGGCCTGACAATAATATGCACAAAAGTAGCTGCACGTGACAGACTGGGAAATACACAGAGGGGTGAGTACATTTTGTCAGAGCAGTGTGTGATTTCTACATTTAACATAGTGGCTGTGTTGGTGGGGAGGCATAGAAAAGGTTTTGAATCTTAGGCAGTACATGGTTAATCAAGGAAAAAACACCCCATCACTGATTCCCTAAGCTCATAATAACATTTCACACAACAGTGAAACATCAGGCACTCTTCTCTTTTCACGTGGCTGCTGGCCCACATCCACAGAAGTGCTCTGGACTGCTCTTCCTCACAGGCATCCAGGTGAGGCCAGGCAGGGGATGTCATTAATGAGGAATCCCAGGGTGTTGTTCACAGGTAGCTGAGAAAACTCCTAATGAATTCTTGATAAATGCTCCCTGTTGTGCTGCTGTAGCTTGTTACAGAAATGACCTGAAGCAGTTTCTCCCCCAACCATGGGGAATAATTTATAAAACTTAGTTCCTATCATTCTTCTGAAGGATATACACAGAGAAGCTGAAGGTGAACTGCAGCATCCCATCTTCCTTTGCAGGACTTTAAGTTTGTCATAGAACCCTCCCTCCCTGCTAAGGAGATTCTTCAGATGATGCCACAAAGAACACAACTAATACGTGGAGAGGAAAGCACTCCCCCAGCCACGGTGCATTCCGCGTGGTTGAAGGACGCCACTGAGCGCTGCCTCGAGAGGCCCACAGATGGGAAGGCACAATAAGGGACTGCTTATTTGCTTTGCCTTTCAGATTTTGAGGCACAAGGGAAGCAGCCTACTCAGCTGGACTTTTCTTCCATTCACTACTGTATTCTTCCACTCTCCAGATTTTGAAACTTTTTGCATTCTCTCCCTAGTCTTCCCTATCACTCTGTTCTAACAATCCTCCTTCCCTTTTTTGGTGAAAATTGTATTGGTAAAAACTCAATGGCAGAGGGCAAAGAAATAGCTCCTTCAATGACCACCATAAATTTTTAACAAAAATCTCAAGATAACAACAGTGGTTCCTAAAGTAGTCTGGAATAGTTACCAACACTAAGCCACACTGGATTAGTAGGAAATAAACCTGTTGTCACCAGAAAATATAGAAGAAGCTCAAGATCCAAAAGGATGGCAGCTTAAAACCTCAGAGGCCTATGCCTAAACCAACTGGATAGCCCAGGGCCTGCCTAAACAAACATCAGCTGAACACCTCCTAAGAGACCTTGCACCACTCATGTGGACAAAAACCAACAGCAAGCTGTGAAAGGTTTATAGGAGACCTGGAGTCTAGTCTTAGCTAAATGAAATATGAACTTGGGCAATCTCTAAAGCGCTCTAAACTTTGGATTTCTTCTATCAAGATTTAAGTAACAATGCAAGGCACCATTTATTAGGAAGGAAGGAGGAGATATAAATGTTTCATGCAAGGGAAGAAATCAACTAGAATTCTAGCTGGGTCCTGATCAGTAGACAGAATGTTAAGGAAAAGAAAGGATAAGGTGACTCCAGAAAAGGCAAACAAAAACCAGCACAAAGTCAGTGTCCCACACTAATGAGACAGTGGGTAGAACTCTGGCTATCCAAGCTAGTGTAGTGGTTAATGAGGTGGCCCAGGTATGAAGGAAAACAACGTGGGCTCTGTGGTAGCCAGAAGGCCAGATTCAAGCATCTGGCCTTTCTGTTGCTGTCAGCTTGTTAGTAAAGACCAAAGGCAAAACAAAAAACAGGATCCATCTCAGTTGGAACTTCCATTTTGAATCAACAGCTCATTCAACTAAGTATGGAAGTGAAATAATTGTTATTTATAAGCTACTAACAAGCCTAAGGAATAGAACACACCAAGAGAACAAAACCCCAGATGTCAAGTTATATTACAAAGTTGCAGTGAGAAAAACAGCATGGTACTGACACAAAAACAGGTATGAATGGACCAAAACAGAAAATATAGAAATAACTCCAAGCACATTCAACTATTTGATCTTTGACAAAGGGGTCCAAAATATATACTGTAGGAAAGATAGCCTCTTAAATAAGTGGTGTTGGGGAATTTGACTGCCCACACATGGAAGATTAAATCTAGACCTGTATCTCACCATGTTCTAAACTAAATCAAAATAGAGCAAAGGACTACATGTTAACACAGAAACAACCTGCTGGAAGATAAAACAGGGAAAGCTTCTGCGGTCATGGTAATAGGCCTGTGCTTTCTGAACAGAACACTGGTTGCACAGGAAATAGTAGCAAGAACCAACAAATGGGATCATATCAAACTGAAAAGCTTCTCTATGGCGGGTGGAAGAACCGAGTGAAAAGACATCCTATGGTACAAGGGGAAAAAATTTGTCAATAATCCTGCAGACAGAGAACTAGTACTAGAATATATAAAGAACTCAAAAAAAAATTATAGCTCATACAATAAAAGACAATTAGTAACAGGTAATTAAAATGAATACATTTTGGAAGCAGTATAAAAGTTCAATAACTATATGAAGAAATGCTCACCATTGCTGGCCATTGAGATTCCATCTTAACCCAGGAAGAATGACTATCCTTGAGAAGTCAAATACTGTAATAACAAGGGCTAATGGGGATTCAGGGGGAAAGGAAGACTTCTGCATCGGTGATAGAAATGTCAACTAGTATAACCACTATGGAAATCAGTAGGGAGATTCCTCAAAACACTAAAACTAGAAATTCCATATGGCCCATCTATTTTCCTTCTAGGAATCTTCCCAAAAGACTAAAGACATCACATTACAAAGATACATGCATACCCACTTTTACAGCAACACAATTCATTAAAGCTAAACCTTGAAAGCAGTGTAAATGTCCATCAACAGATGAATGGCTAAAGAAAATGCATTTATACACATCACAGTCCTGCTCCGCTATAAAGATAAACTTGAGTCATCTGTGGGAAAATGTTGGAGGGAGCAGACTGGACACACAAGTTGCAATGTCACAGTTTTTCTTATCTGAACACAAATTACAAAGAGCAGAGCGGAAGATGGACATTAGGAAGTAGAGAGCTACTAGATCTTTCTCCAATGGGAGAAGGATTGAGAAGTGGAGGTGGGGGAGGGAAGAGAAAGGGAATGAAAAAGGAGGGGGCTGTATTGTATAGAAGTACCAAGAGCACACAAGGAGTATGAAAATTACGTACTGCAAACGTGCTAATAAAAAAAAGAGAGAACATCAATAGGATGAGGATAATGCAAAGGTGCACCTAGGACAACCACAAAATGAAATTTTGAGGGAGGACACAATGGTGAAGACACAGAAAGACAGTATTAGCAGCTCATTAGGGGTAGGGAGATAGCTCAGTGGCATTAGCACCTGCCTGACAAGTGCAAGGTTATGAGTTTGATCCCCAGTACAAAAAAAAAAAAAAAAAAAAAACTAATAATAATAATAATAATTTAGGGTTGGCCAAATAGCCTAGTAGATTAAACCAGGAGTTCAATCCCTGGGCCTGCTGTGCCAGCCCCACCCTCAGGGCTTGCTGAGGCAGCTGGCAATTGAGACTGGGCATGGTGGCATGCACCTGTTCTTAGAAGGTGGATCACTATGAGTTCGATCTAATAGTGAGACCCTGAAAATCCTGTAGACCCTTCCCTAAAAAAATTATGAAAAAAAAAACCAAAACAGTTCATTGATAACTCAGCCGTAAGAGTTTTACCTATAAAAACAATGAGGTAGTATGTAGTATTCTACATTAGAAAACAAACTAAAATTTCATATTCTCTTTTATAAATAAATAAATAAACAACAACAAAAAAAAACCAGAGAATAAAATATCATCCGAACTCTGAGAGTAACCAGAGAAATCAGTAACAGAAATCACTACTTTTAAAAACAAATATGTATGAGATATACAGATATATATGTGTATATAAATGTTACAACATTTCTGGACTGAATAAAAATAAAATTGAAATACAAAGCAAATTTTAAAAATCACAATACTTAAAATTGTTTCTGAATAGACTACTTTAATAGAAATGAAGGAACTTCATGCCGTTTGCCTTTTAAGTAGAATTTAAACTGGGCAAGATTTCACAGAAATACAGATTTGTAACTTTCTCTGGGGGTTAAAAGAGGCTTGGGAAAAGTTCCCTGGACTTTCTTGTGGGAAAAGAGATCTGGCTCATTTTTAATTTTTCATTGAAGTCCTACTTTTCAATTTGAGGCAGATGGAATCCTTATACAACTCCTGAAAAAAAATCTATTTTTGGATACCACAAAGCTGGGAGCTCTGAAGAAAATGAAAAAGTCTGAATTGAGATAAAAATCCCACAAGCACCTTTAAATACTTAGACGCCTTTAAAGTGCAAGAGTGTTCCTGTGCCAGAGGCGTGGCCCCCTCTGGCTCATATTCTACCACTTTCTACCTGCTCCCACCACTACACAGCTGGACTCCGAAACTTGCTTCAAGCCCCTGACTTCCAAATGACTCACAAGTTATAGGCAGAAGGCCAGGGCCAGCCCCTTTCCCTGAGGGGACTCCCCCTGCTTCACAAGTCAGTCAGGCTATGACAGGGTGACAATGAGGAGTAGACCAGGGGTATCAGAGCCCACAGGAAGGAGTGAAGGGAGGAACTGAGTCTGCAGTGGAGTCCTCACTGGGGAGGTTTCCATGCTGGGGTAAAGGTGCCTTTCCATGCCCAACTCGTGATACAAAAGGACCTGCCAAGCAAAAGCAAGAGACAGGGAATGAAGCAGGTGCGAGTTCAGGAGTCACACAGGCCAGCACTCACTAGCTGTTAACTACGTGACAATGGGCAAGTCACTCTGCAGCTCCGAGCCTCAGTCTCTCCACTGGATTAATGGAGATAACAATATTGTGTGCCATGGAGCATTGTTATGATGAAGAAAATTGCTGTCTACAGAGCACTAAATACAAGCCTGCAGGGTTCAACAAAGGTAGGTGTTATTGTTTGCACAGTATTCAGGGAGGGGTGAGTACCTGTGGTCTACTGTGTGCTTCTTATATCATTAAAGACAAGGGGAAACAAGTAGCTCCACTACCTCATAAAAAGCTGTCTGAATGGAAATAAGCAATAATCTGAGAGTTTCCCACACTGCATTTTGTTTCCACCTGAAGTTTATGGTTTTAGGTGCTCAATACACGTTTGTCCCAGTCAACAGGTGCTGTGTGTGGTACTCTGCTTGCTGAGGCAGCGAGAAGGCTCTGCGCAGAGTGAGGGCAGGGCAGCCCATCTGGAAGTGGGCGGAGCAAAGGGGCCGGGCTCTCATCTATACACTACAGCTCAGTCTCACGAACACTGCTAAAGTTTCATGAGTCAGTAAACATTATCTTTTCCTCCCACGTTTTTATTAGACCATAAATCCAGTTCAATTTATATCCTTCTAGGATTGGTGCATTCTAATCAAGTCCAGAGTGACGCTTATTCCTAAATTGTCTCTACTGCAAGTCACCCAAGTCCATCTGGATAGTATTGTTCGGGCTACTTAGCTGTTTTTGTAGCTAAAAATTCAATTTGCTCAACTGGAAACACTCAAAAAAGTGATTATTTTCTTCTAAGTCATTTTTCCCCCCTCAGGAATCAGGTGCATGACAGTTAAGGCCCATGTTTTTCTATTACTCTTACTTTTAGAAAGTCAAGCTACATTTGGAAGTCAAACTCAAGGGACTTAATTGTAAATAGGTTAAAATTCCAGCCTGACTAAAACAAAGAGACCATTTATAAGGATGAATTAGAATGTGTTCATGTTTCTATTTTTAAGAATAAAGGAGACTCTGAATGTCTTACAAACCTTGATAAAAAATATTGTTTTCAGTCATACCACATAAAGGAATTCCCTACCTTTCCTGGCAGTGCTTGATGTAGAAATGGCAATCACCCATATCTTCTTCTAAAACCTTCTAAATTTCTTTCTCTTTTTCTTTTTCTTCCTTCTCCCCACCCCATATTCTTCTCTTTTATAGCACTGGGGACTAAGCCCAGAGTCTTCTCACTGAACTGTATCTTTTTATAGACAGGGTCTTGCAAAGTCACTGAACTGCCCAGGTTTAGCTTAAGCTTGGCAATCACATTTCTATCTCCTAGAGTGTTGGAATGACAGGCCTGCACCATCAGGCCCTGTTCTTCATGTGCATGTATTTTAACCCTCCCTTTCTTAAAGGACGTGTGTGTGTGTGTGTGTGTGTGTGTGTGTGTGTGTGTGTGTGTGTGTGCATGCACACATGTGTGCATGTTTGTATATGTGCAGACATACGCATTAACAGCAATGAACAATTACATAGCTTCTCCTTGTGTAAAGTACTGTTCTGAGTGTTTCACTTTGTTAACTCTCTGAATACTTGCAGTCACTGCCACTCTATGAAGAACTATTATCTTCATGTTAAACATGAAGAAAAGGAGATGCCCAGAGATTACACAAGTTGGCCCAGTCATAGAGCTAGAAGGAGTCAACATCTCCATGCTCTTAGGCTCACCACGCCTCTCCTGAGCTGAAAGGTTGAAAGCCTGGCAAGTCACTGTAGACAAGTCACTTAGTCTCTCAAGATCAGATTTCCTAACAGGTAAAATAAACTTGTTAGATTGCATGATCTAAGACTCCAGGCTTCTTAAGGATTTCTATGACCTCAGCCCTTGAACAACTACAAGACCTCATGGTTGTACATGTTGCAGGTTTGGCTACATGCTTCTTCTACCTTGCTCTGGGAAGCAGCAGCAATTTAGACTTCTACCTCTCTAGTCTAACACTGTTCTGGCCAGATTTAGAAATCTTTGGTGCTAAATTGAATTGCACTTTTCATTCTGAATCTTGTTGCTCTGCAGCCCTGGCTACTAACCAGTACCCTGCACATCTCTGGCTCAGAGCTTGTGCTGTCTTGCTCTGTTCCTGGGCTCACCCTTGGCCCAGTCTGTTCTTACTACATCACATACTCTCTCTGGACAATCTTTCATGTCTTAGGCTCAGGTATTCTGTAACCCGCTGCTAATAAGTCTATATTTGAGTCTTAAATCTTCTTCCCTCATTCCAGAACAATCTATTCAATTGCCTAGGAGACACCTCCACTTGGAGGCCCAAAGTCACAACTCTGCACAAACTGTTCCTGCAGGTCTGATGGCACTGCTAGTCTCCTTGCCTCTCTTTGCCTTGTTTCCCAAAAACCCCTCTTCTAAGTCCACCTCCATACTTCTCTCCTCAACCTCCTCTCCTCAACATCCTCTCCCCCTCCTCTTCCACCGCCACTTAGATCTTCATTTATTACTCATCTGAGTTTCTAGTAACTACATTCTCTGCATCTAGTAACTAATTGGCCTGCATCTAGTAACTATCTTGCCTGCCTCTGGCCAAAAACCCACACTGTGGCCAGCTGACCTTTATAAAATACAAATCAGGTCAAAGCCACATCATCTCCACTCATAAATCTTAAACAGCATTTAGGACACAGTACCTACAAGAATCGCAGTTTCTCTTCTGATCTGGCTTCTTCCTTTTGTCCATTTCTCTTCCATCACCCTATGTGGCCTTGAACTAACTGCAGTGTCCTCAACGGTCTGTGTGTTCACCCTCTGGGCTGCTCTTTTCAGGCCAGGGGCCTTCCCACCACACCCAGCTAACCAAATGCTACTCTCAGACACCTCCTCCTCTAGCCTTCTCTGCCTGGCTGTCCCACTTTCCCACCCCTTTGCTGAGTTCATGCTCCCTTCTGCATGTTCTCTTGCACCTGTGGAGTCCTAGAATCACAGCTTTTATAATAGAGACTGCCTCATTTTTCTGCTGAGTTAGCAGGTAATTTCTTTGGGGCAAGATCACTTTCTGCTTTTGCCCCCAAACATCTAGCTCAATGTCTGGCAAATGGTAAATACAGTGAATGAATACATGGGTAGACAATTCCCTAACTAATATAGAACCTATCAGTGGACTACAAAAAGACCCAGTTTAAAGAATCGAACAGTAAAACTATTTCCAATATCAATATGCCTTGCTTTCCTGTTTGAATTGTTTATTTCCCAGATGAGTAATAGGCTCAGCATGGTAATTTATTTTGGAGGATAAAGCTTTGTTTCTCAACAATTAGAAGTCTCAATTTCCAAAATGTTGTACTCATCCTTTCCTTATAGCATCTAACATTAATATCATCATTACATCCTTATGCAGTATTCCAAATATTGTCGAGTGGCTTAAGGCAAGAGCTTTGCTAACAAAAATCACTGGGCATGATTCTGCCTCTCCCACTTAGTACTATATGGTATTGGGTTAGTTACTTTACACTTTACTGAAATGACTCAATTTCCCATCTGAAAAATGAGTGAAACCACTTCATATCATTACTGTTACAACTACAGCTTAAATAAACCATAGCCCATATAAAAAGTTCAATAAGCCGGGCGTGATGGCGCAGGCCTGTAATCTCAGCACTCGGGAGGCTGAGACAGGAGGATTGTTGTGAGTTCGAGACCAGCCTGAGCTACAAAGTGAGCTTAAGGCCAGCCTGAACTGCATAGTGAGACCCTGTCTCAAAAAGACAAAAAAAAAAGTTCAATAACTGTTGGTAGCCTATAAGCTCCTGAAAAGCAGAATTATTCACTTCCACTGCCCATCTGTCCAATACCTTGTACAAAATAACAAAGTAGGCTGATATTTGCTGAACAGAAGAATATAATGAAGTATTCATAGGAAAAAATGCATTATTAATTCTGATGGCTAGCATGGGCAGAATTGCTTCAGAAATCTGCTGGCATGTGGAAAACAGGCCACACACAACCTTCAGTTTTCCTTGCTCCTAGAAGGACAGAAGCTCCCTTAACCTTTACAGAATACACAGGATTCAAAGACATCATCATCAGACAGCTGCTAGTGGAGGGGTTAGGTGAGGCCTTAAACTGGGCTGACTGACCTTTGGCCTTCCCATTAGGAAGCTTCATGGCCTTCTCTCTGTCCTGTGCTTAAAAAGAAGGAAATACTACAATTCCTAAGGATCCTTCTAGACACTTTAGGAGTTTATGGAATCACCTGATTAAAAAAAAACAGAAAACAAAAAACTAGCCCCACAAAGGTGCTACTGGAAAAAAAGAACCACATCAAACCCAACACAGGAAGTATCAGATGACTACAGCAGGGGATTACTGGGTCAAATGTGGCCCCTTGAGGCATGACAAAAAGCACAGGTTTTTTTTTAACATGCTTAAGATGGAAATATTTGAACTTACAGAATCAAAAGAACCAAAGCAATAATGGACATTTTTTTCTAACTTTCCATTTAATTCCTATCTTCCTACAAGCTTCTTGCTAAGTGGCATTGCTTGGCAAAGCCATTCATCATAAACACATTTCTTTTTGATGCTGTTTTTTCTTTCTCCCAGGGCCTATGGTTAACCTACATTTCTCAGGCTTCAGTGCAATTAAATGTGGTAATATGACTTGACCTCACCAAAAGACTGTGAGTAAGTAGGAGCGATACCTGTCCCTTCTGGGAAAAGACATTTTAAAAATGGTTTCACCCCTATTCTTTCTTTCATCGTATCCATCAATGAAATAGGTTACAATGGAAAGCCAGGGAATTATGAAGTTGCAAGATAGGTATGTGGGAGCCAGAATCACTGCATGGAGGAAAGCCAGCTTTTGACCAGGACCAATCTGCTTTGGACTATTATATGAGCAGGAATAAATGTCTATTGCTTTTGAGCTAGTATTTGTTTGTAGGCCTTTTTTTCACAGCTGCTAACATTAGTCTAATTAAAAGAGGTGTTGACCTAACACACATATGGATCTTTAAAAGGTAAAACTTGGTAGGAAATGAGACAAATATGATTAGATTCCTTTTCCATAGATGAGCTCACTAACAATAAAATATGATAAACACAATGCCTTCTGCTGGAGTCTGAAAACTGAACTGAAGGCATGATGTGTTTTGAAGAGAGAAGATGGAGAAGGCTCTGCAGAATCACTGGCCTTTGTGCTGGGCCCAAAAGTTAAAAAGAACTTCAAACAAGTCAGATGAGGTTGGCAACCCCAAGACCCAGAGGAGTGTGCATTTGTTCACATTCAACCTTATCATTAAGCTTCTTGAACTTGGTCAGTAGAGTACAAGTTTGTGAACTGACTTTCCTTTCTCAGTTGGTATCAAACAAGTCTTTGTTTTTGCAGCACTCTCATTAACCCTGCCCTTCTAATGTAAAAGTTCCAAGACAGCAGTAAATGTGTAAGGCATCATAACAACTATTTTCCAACAAACTTCTTGAACAATAAACTTGAGACAGACATGCTACTTAGGAGCCATGCTTTTTAGGAATCAACAGGGCCAATCTAATCTTTGACACTGTCAGTTTGCCATCAGTCACTGGCTTACAAAATCAAGCAGTAAGCCCTAGAGTTACACTTTAAGACATAACATTTCCACTTTAAGAGAAATACCTGGTGGTTCAGAATTCTATATCCCCTGTTCATAGCTAAATGCCCCAAAGATTCTGACAGATAAACCACTTCCTCCAAAAGTCTGAGTCCCTTCCTCTTGAAAGCATTTCCCATGGGGCAGGTCCTGGAGAGAAAGACTGCACAAAGGGTGCAGTTGCTCCGGTGGTGAGAGGAAGGATATGGGTATCTGAAGATTATCTTGAGGTGGGCAGGGCACAAACTCCAGTGGTCTACCAAATGTCAACTCAATGCTGTTTTATTGAGGTTCATATTCAGGTACCTATTTAAATAAAACGGTACACCAGCATCCTTGGGAAGACCCAAGGACTTCAGAAAGCTAATGCTTTAGACTTGAGAGAAGCAGCAAGTCAGGTTGCCTCATGCTTGTCAAACACTGATTTAACTCTGATTCAGAAACAAAATCCTTCTGATCTTACACCAACTTATCCTAGCCCAGCTTTCCGTAACTGTCGCCTAAAAGACAAGGGAAAAGAGACGTGGGGAGGCTACTTAAAAGTAAACCAACTCTAAAGACGGCAGGAATCATGTTCCCCTTAAAAATGTAAGGAAACACTGCAGCTGCCAGTCAACACTACTGGTCTGTGCACACAGCAAAATGCCGGCACCTGCCACCCGCATCTAGGGGGCCTTTCTCTCTTTTTAATTTGGTGAATGTGGCAGGAAAGACTCAGAGATCAACTGCTTCACTAGAAAGAAAGGGAAGCCCCAGGGTAGAGAAACAAGAAGCATCATGCCTATCCTTGGGTACTTTGTGTGTCTCCTCTCTATACACTGAAAGGGCTCTTTGTGTCACACACACAGTCACACACACACACACAGATACACACAACACACAGAGTCGGCGAGTCTGTGATTTATCAGGAGGGACAAGAAGGGTGATTTTATTATCCCTCTCCCCAGTGAATCCAGCAAATCCCAATGGGGCTCCAGCTCAGTGGCCTCTTTCTGGCCCAGTCCCCTCTGCCTGTGGCCACAGAGATAAGAGAGGGTAGGAGACCAAACAAAAACAGCCATCGATCTAGGGAAGTGGAGAGGAAATCCAGCGAATGAACCAG